>APFE030572591.1:0-37574 GCA_000404065.3 Pinus taeda
GTTGAAAGGTAGGAAATAATGTGTCCTACATCAATCGACACGAAACAGGACAAGAATGATTTGTTTTTTGAGGAATATTTTGAGCATTTGGGTCTAAACAACAAAGGGCATGATGAAAGGATATGTTTGATGGGTTGATGGAGGAAACAAAAGGTTAACCCTTGAAAAATAGAAGGCACGACAACGGTTTTAACCAGACAGCACTAGACTCATGAGCACCAAAGAGTGTTAGGATACAGAGATGCAAGCACATAAGGGTATATAGGCTAAACTCATAGGATAGTATGGTTCATATTAAGAGGCTGTCACAAGGAAGGTTTATCTGAGGGAGTGCCATGTTCAAGGAATGACTACTACCAAACCATGCTTTCTAATATGGAATACAGTTGTATTGTCCACTTTCCCCGTCTGATTAGTTTAGTGAGTCCAGACGGGTAAATTCATCGATCTTTTCATATTTAAAGAGTCTGAAAAGGACCGCGAAAAGAGTGACTCTTTGCCCTATCTGATTAGTTTAATGAGTCCAGACAGGCAAACTCATCGATCTTTTCATGTTTTAAGAGTTTGAAACGGACCACAAAAAGAACGACTATATATCTTGTCTGTGTAATTTAAAGAGTCCAGACTAGACAACTCGGTGGTCTTTTCATATTTAGAGAGTCTGAAAAGATCGTAAAGAGAAACTCCATGGTGGTCCCTTTGTCATAGTTGTTAACCCGATGCAACAAAAGGTTAATAGTATACCCAGATCGATTACTTTTCCATTTAGTTAATCTATTGAATCTAGATAAAGAGAAACCTATTTTCAATAAATGTCGACCTCATTTTGTTACGAGTATGAGGAGACAGACTAAACTCGTTTTTTTGTTGTGAATTTTTAATGAGTCACACGACGACAAGCTCAATGCCTTCATCAAATTTTAACGAGTCAAATGAAGAAAACTCAAAGCATCTTTTTCAATTTAGTCAGCAAGGAACAAGAGGAAAAGAACTTCTCATTCCTCCTTCGTAGTTTTAACGAGCCCAAAGGAGGGGAAAAACTCGGGGATTTTTCGATTTAAGAGCGAGAAATAGTCCCAAAAAAGTAGGTATTCTTGTTGTTGCCGTATATGTTTAACGAGCCCGGTAACAAAAACTCGGGATTTTTTGGTTTAATGAGCGAGAAAAGCACCCAAAAGAATGCTCAAGTCATCGTTCTAAAGTTTAACGAGCCTAAAGACAAAACTCGGGACTTTTTTCAGTTTAACGAGTGAGAAAAAAGCACCTAAAAAGAATGCCCTGTTGGTCTTTTTTAGTTTAGTGAGCTAGAAAAAGATCGAAAAAAGAGTTGCTCAGACCATCATCGTATATGTTTAATGAGCCCAACGATGAAAACTCGAAGATGTTTCTATTTTTTAAAGAGCAATAAAATATCCCAAAAATTTCTCTATCTTCTCTATAGTAGTTTAACGAGCCTAAAGAAGGGGACTCGAGGTTTTTTGGATTTACGAGCAAGAAAAATACCATAAAAAGAATGCTCAATCTTCTTCGTGGTAGTTTAACGATCCCGGAGTAGGAGACTCGAGGATTTTTTGGATTAACGAGCAAGAAAAATGCCAGAAAAAAAGAATACTCAATCCTTCTTGATCTCATGCTTGGCAAGAGAAGGGTCTATGCCATGTATTTCCTCATAAGACCAAGGGAAACATCGTTGAATTCCTTAAAAAGGCAGGTGAAGCTCACAATTTCCTTAGGATTGCGATTGGATCCAATCTGTATGTTTTCCACGATGTCTGTCATGACCGAAATATCGATGAGCAATGTTTTTGAGATATTTCCCCTATTTCCTTCTGAGTCCAAAGTGTGGATAGTCATATATGGTGAGGAAACAATTTCTGGTATGTCAGGTGATAGGATTTGAAGAGGTATCATGTCCAAATCAGATATCGAAACATGATGGTTCGAGTCCTCCCAAGGTCGCTCTTCTAAACTCATGATCTCTCTAATAACTTCGTCCATAGGTAGGACTTGATTGAGTGGCTTGAAAGAAGGAGCGGTTATGGGAGGGGCAGTGGTACCATTAGCCAAAACCAAAGTGACCAGAGATTTGGATGCAAATTGAATGGCTTGGTAGGCCAATTTAGCTGGTGACAGCGGAATTTTTTCTCCGTATGTGTCAATGTCTGAAGGAGCCGGTAGGATCCATGGATCAGTTTGTTCACGAGGAATAGATGAAAGCATATTGACTGTTTGTGAAACCTGCAGCGGCTGAAGAGGGAAACAACCCATGAGGGAAGAAGCCTTTAGTAGACCGGTACCAATACTGATGTAAGAGTCAGGTACACCACCCACTAAGGGTACATAGCTGCTAGGTAACTGAGAGTAATCTGGGGTGCAAAAGGACAGCTGGTCTACTGTGACTATCTTTCCATCGAAGGGAAAGAGGATGATACGGAAGACTAAAGACACAACGGCCTTCATGGCATAAGTCCAAGTGTGGCCCAAAGGCAGATTATAGTCAAGTTTATGATCCACGACTTCAATATCTACCGTTACCGTTTTCCCACTCAAGGTGATGGGATAGCTAGCTAGGTAAACTTTTGGGATGAAAGTGTGGCCGTCGAAAGCTTTAAGGGAATTCGATGGTAGGGATAGGGTTGGAGAACCCAAAGTGAGCCAAAATGAAGCTAACATGACGCAAGTAGAAGCACCTTCGTCGATGACAGTTTTGTGTATACCTTTACCTTTCGAAAAAATTTGCACTTGAAATGCAAGCTAGTGGGAAAGGGGAGGTTTACACTTTTCCATGTCGAAAACTGCAAGCATGGAATCCTGTGGGTCGATACCACCAATCGCTGAAAGCAAAGATTTCCTTTGTGTTCGACATGTTTGTAGTACTTCGAGGACCGACATAGTCGACGACACTTACGCCAAGTCTTCTACAATGTTGTAGTTTTAGGCGGCACGTGAAGATGTATTATGCATTGTGCATCGAAGTGCCCCTTTGGGGGGTTGAATTACAAGGTCAGCAACTGGCCTTTCAATATAGAAATCGTTGGGCGGCAATGGGTTTTGACTTGAGGAAGGTTTTGCGGTATGAGTGATAGGAGCTCTATAAGGTTTGGCTCTTGTTTGTAGATCTATTATTTCAAAGGTGAAAACGGTAGAAGATCCTTCACCAACTAAAGGATGTTGCGAACCACCATTACCCCCTTGCGAGGGTTGGGGTTGGCTTGCAATAAGGTATTGCTGCTGCTGAGTGGGGAAAGGATTATTCAGGACAGCACTGGGCCTACCAGTATCCTTTTGAGCAATGTATTCCGTGCATTCCGGAAGACGTGGGCAGTGATAGGTCATGTGGTCTACAACATAGATTTTGCAAGGAAATATGGGTTTATCCTTTCCATCATCAAGAGGCGCAGTGGCCTTCTATTTTGGGTTTTTCTACTTTGTAGACTGCTCTTCAAAAGGAGCGGTCTTTTTCTTATTCTTCTTTTTCTTACCACTGGGATTTTGTGTAGACTGCACAGACTTTATCACAGTAGTAGGAAGAGTAGTCGATTTAGGAGTAGTGGAAGCATTGGAGTTGCGAGGGGCATTGGGGATTACATTGTAAAGAGTGCCAAACTGTGAATATATCAGATCCAAGTGCTAGGCATGACGTATGGATTGGTCTTCTGTGCCCGCACCACCTAAAGTGACATCTCTAGCGATTTGCGGCAGTAAGGACTTGCAGAACCAGTCCGTTAAGAGATAGTCTGGGAAGGGAGCCTTGACTAACATCTACCTACATCTCCATTCATGTATATGACCGGAGATGTGGGTGGCGGTATCCTGACGTAATGAAGTGAGGAGCTCTATCCTAGTCTCATAGTGGATGTGTAGCTAGAAGTGCTTTAGGAATTCCATTGCTAAAGCGTCGAAGGAGTTTACTGACGTGCGTGGTAACTCAATGTACCATTTAGCTGCGTTGCCAGTGAGGGTGCGGGGAAAAAGATGTAACTGGACACTATCATCCACCATAGAGTTTGAAACACACCAAAGATGGTAGGTGGTGATATGGGTGCTCAGATCCTTCCCTTGCTTGCCATCGAACTTAGGGATGTCCGTTGGTATCTTATGCAGGATTGGCGGCCATTGTAAGTTGTGATAGATGGGGTCATTTATCAGTTTGTATAAGTCATGTATATCCAAAGTTGCTAAGAAAGCCAGAGAGTTTGGTGCCCCTGACTCGAACTAAGGTGATGACATATGACTTGAGGAGCCTTGCACTCCTCTCATCGTTTGACTCCCAATATTATACATGGGCTGCGTGGTGTAGCAGTTTCTTTGAGGTATGGTGTTGTAGAGTGGATTTCCATGAGTATTTTGATGTTGGGGTATAGAATTTCCCCTAGGATAAGCGGTGCCCCTTGACTCATTTGAATTTGTGAGTAGGGTGCCCCCATGGATTGGTTGGGACCTCCTAGAGGATTCCCGCCCATCACAGAACTAACCATTTGTCCTTGATTGACATAAGGAATGCTCATGTTAATTAGCGACTGACCATGCATGCCTGAGAACGGAGGGGGAACTATTACGTGCCCTACCGGCATGTGCATATTGGGAATGCCCCCAGATATTTGAATATGGGGAATCGAATTGTACAATGGCAGCTAACCATATTGTTGGTGGATGGGAACCATGCCTATATTGTTATATTGAGCATTATAGGGAGTGCTATATGTAGCACTTGTCTAAGGTATGTAGTTTGACATTATAGTGGTGGAACCTGGCATCAACTGGGTTCCACTCGTAGAGGGTGTCATGTGAGTGGTTGTACCTAGGACAAATGGGATAGCGAGGTTTTCCATTACTGGTGTTGTGGTGACTGTCGACTAGGGAAGTGATGGGGGACCAAAAATGTCCCTTAAGTCCCACGACTCGTTAGTCATCAACGGGATAGATGGAAATGTTCCAATTACCGAAGCAGGAAGTACAGGTATTGCATGATCCAAGATTGGGTCCGACAGATTCGTAAGCAGAGGGTTTAAGGGAGGAAGGAATCCTTCGGTAAAGAAATTCTCCAGCAAACTTGAATCGTCGGTTGTCCAAACATATCTTGAGTGAGATCTGGGAGACTAATTCCCTGAAGATGGGGAATCTGGTTCACTGGAGCTCGACGAATCTTCCACAATGAGTGGAGGAAGTCCTAGCAATCATCTAGATTGACGACAAGGGCCAGATGTAGCCACTGTGACTGTTAATTTTTATCAATAAAATTTATCGTGATTTTTGTTAAAGTCTCAAAATGATAATACTCGAGTGCAAAAAACATAAAAAAAAAAAAAAAAAAAAAAAAAAAAAAAAAAAAAAAAAAAAAAAAAAAAAAAAAAAAAAAAAAAAAAAAAAAAAAAAAAAAAAAAAAAAAACACTAAGTTGATCAATTTAGCAAACAGAGGGGAAATACCTTGTCTGATAAGCACCAATCACCGAAGATGAAACCCAGTATCTCAATGAATAACAGAGAAGGATGGCCAGATGTATAGTTACGGTTACTCTAGAGCTTTGCCCAAACCTCAGATTGAGGGGCCAAGTACTATCGTGAAGATGAGCACCCTCCCAAAAACTGAAGACAGAGTAGATCTGTTTGTGTTAGGTACCAAGACAGCCCATCCCAGTCACCTTGTGTAAGTTCCTAAAAGTTTGGGTACTAAAGATACCTCAGATCACAGACACCACCAGGGGGGACAAAGTCGTAGACAGTATGCTGTGTGGGGCAGGATACCTGAGTCCCCAACTCAGCTTTGAAATCCCCGAAGGGATTCCCCAATACATAGAATACCCAAAGGAGTTGTAAGAGAAAGCAGGCTACCTTCACTTATAGTTCGATGTTGTCTCGTATTTTTCTACGCTTTTACTAGAGTGGTCCCGATAGTATGAGTGCAGAAAGAATTTTTCTCTCTTTTAATGACACTAGTTTAGTTTTCGACCTTGGGCAGTTTACTCACATGCCTATCCCAAGATCCTAGCCTGCACTAATGTTTGTTTGCTCAATAAAGAGTTACTGATTGATTTTAGGTAATTTTTATGTGTACTTGATTATTGTCTTCGGTAGGGGAGTTGATGTATGAAATGTGATGAGACTCTTGACTCAATAAATCATGCACAAGGCAATGCTTTAAAAAAAAAAAAATCGATGAAAACAAGTTGTATTCTATAGGTAAGAGTTTCTCACATATTCATATTCTTTCCATGCATCTTAGTCATTTAACACATGCATAACCAAAAGACTTCTTTCCAATGTTTTTTAACAACTACTTGAAACCAAAATAGAGCAACTTTTAACCAGCTAAACAGAAGGATGAATAAAAAATGTGGGTCTTTCTTTCGTAAAAAATGCTTTTAAGAAAGAAAAACAAAACTTATTTCTAAAAAAAAACTTTTTAGGAAAACTATTTTGCTAGCAAGATGAAGTTACAGATCTTCTTTCAGTCCATGAGAAGGCTTCCTATCCCTTTTGGCTTATAGAAACAGCTGGAAATCAAGTTATTGGGAGACTAACACTCTGTAACAGTGGCTACAGAGAGTTAATAGGTCCACTAACGCTCCCTGTGAGAAGACACAGTGCTTTATAAAGCTCTGTGTAGTCTGCTAACATATGTTAGTGTGGGAAATCAGTCAAAAAGAGGGCTTTCTAGATTAGATTCAGAGATGAATACATGTAGGCAAGATGCAACAAGATTCTTGGTGGGTCAGAAAGGGATTCCCCAGCAGAGTCGCAAATTCTGCTATGGAGTAAAATGCACGGTGTATGGAGAATGAAAATACCCTCAAAGGTCTTCCCGGGACCTTCGACAGACTATAAGATTATCTGCAACTATCACAAAGTTACATGCATGTTCATAAACAATTACTAACTATCAAAGTATGAGAAGGAGATTACCTCAAGCCTTTGTGTAGATTTGTTGGAGAGCACAAATGCAGTTAGGTGGAAGTCTCGTGAGCCAGCTCTAGATCAAGTCCTACACAAAGAAGAGACAAGTATAATCATAACATACAACTCTGATAAATAATACATGAATACATAAAGAACATATAATTGCATACAACTAAGCTACTCATGCAAACAGGTATTGGACAAACAACTTGATGAATGATAGTACCAACACCATAGAGTAGACAACACAACTACAGTTCTCTATTAATATTGGAAGATTGATTGCAACCATCTATTGCATCAGCCTTCCTTTACCCCTCCAGGTTCTCTCTCTCTCTCCCTTCTTGCTCACTTCTTATGACTTGAGGCAATGCTCAACAATCAAGTATTCTATCCTTTCAAATGCTCTGATCCCTATCACAATGGCCCTATCTTTGCTTATGTAGCAATTGAGTTAGGGTTGCCAAGTTCCTCCTTGAGTTCACTAGGGAAAAAGCAATGAACTTGCCATGCTTTTCAGCTCTTTCCCATTTGCCTCCTTTCGGATTAGAAATCCTCCAAATAGGTCGATTTTGGATGTTTCCTTGCTTTTCTTGAGTAATTTTAGGAACAAATATCTACATATTTATGAGTCAATTCGTTTATTTTACCCTTGGATCTTCACCAAGTTTCACTATCGTTGTCCCCTGACTAGCAACTTGAGTTATTAGGGTCACTAACGCACCCTTAGGCTTGGAAACAAGCTTTATAAAGCAGGTTGTTAGTGTACAACCAGCGTTAGTGTGGAATCAAGGCCTGTAATTTTGGTCTTTGCTTCAGGTATCATGTCTTTCCCCTCTCAGTTGATGAGGAGGTCAATTTATTGTATAACAAGGACACGCACCTGGGACGGGTGCCTAGCTTGAAATTTGAATATTGGGATCTCACTGATCACAAGAAGTTCCCTCACCTAGAGACCATGCAGCTAATGAAGCCTAAGTAGAACACCATGGTGGGGGTTACTGAATTGGAGCCGTGAAAGTGGTTACGCAGAGGGGAAAAGGCAGGGTTACTAAACCTGCTCTAGGTGTTGCATTTCCACCACGCCCTAATAATAATATTCGTCATCAGGAAGCTGCTCTACTTGGTGCATGGTGGGTGTTTGTGGCTGGAGGAGCCCATCGCCATCATGGACCACTTAATCCATCACATTACCCGGCTCCCATGCAAAGGGGAGGACCCCGCAAACATCTCGGAGGGGAAGAGTAATGACTTGGCCATAGCGAAGGCCATGAAGAAAAAGTACAAGTTGGAGAAGAAGAAAAGAGGTTATGCCATATCTTGCTGAAAATGCAACAAGATGATGGAGCTTAGTGAAAAGAAGTCGCCTTCACTAAGTGGGCCCGCAGGCTATTTTTGGGGCAAAGTCTATTTTTAGACTATGTCTATTTTAGACATATGGATCATGGTCTATGAGTTGCAGGATGCTATTTGTGGATGATTGGTCATGTTGGTAAAAATAGATGGACCTCTATTTTTAGACATATGGGCGGAGTCTATTTTTAGACTGCCAGTCTAAAAATAGAATAGTCGAATATTATTAGCTCTTAATAATATTGGACTATAAACATTATCTTATCCTCTTCACTTCAGTTCGAGCTACAGATGTGGCACATGCAACTGCTAGAAGGAAATACGCTTTTCTTATGGGTTACTTGAGCTATTGCATGAAGGACTTCAGTTAGAACTCAGTGATTGAGTTTGTGGAGTTGATTGAGGAGTTGATGGAGTTGTGTTCAGTTTGACTTAGTTGAACTAGTTGTATTTAGTCTAACTGACAAATAGACTAATGATGAGTGGTGTGAATTAATTATTAATTAATTCACTAATTATTAACTTATGAATCAACTGAGGAATACATCAGTTAACTCAGTGCATGGACAGTTCAGTGGAGACAAGTGTTAGAGATGAGTGAAAGGGCAAGACAACTATTAGTTGTGACTATAGTTGTGCATGTGATTTGCACAATCAGTGGATTGAGATTGCTAATGAGGATTGCGTAGTGTTACACAAGGAAAATACGAGTTTGGATCAGCCATTCTCATATATTCTCATGCAGGATTGCACAGTGGAGGTAGGCAAGCAACGAAGGAGATTTGAGCCAGTGATTGATTCAGATCTGAGCTAGTTTGTGTGTAACAGGTGGAGATAGTGTTGAGTACTTGTGAGGAGTTTTGTACTATGTATTGTTACATGTTCTCAATCAATATAATATACAGATAGTTGGAGGTTTTCAGCTACATGCTTTCCCTGTGATATACTGTGTTGATATGTGTGATTGATGCTTCAATGTGCGCATGTGATTATTTCTTAATTCCGCAAAATTGATGATCAACATAGAGGAGGTTATGTATTATGCATGATTCCGCAAATAGTGTATAATTAGGATAATCTTTGTGAATAAGTGTCATATTATTTAAAATTTCTACATGGTATCAGAGCTCTTTGATTTGTAGAATAGGTTCTACATGATATCAGAGCGTAGTTGATCATCAGATCCATTATTCAGAAAGTGTTTACATTTTATTTCTTCAGGCAGAGTCTGTAATCGGGCCCGATAGCCTCTGTATTCATCCTTCTTTTGGAAGGTGCGATATCTGGTTAATGCCCATACCGTCAATCTAGGTATGAGAAATACTTTATTCTCACGAATTTAGATCAGAATCGGTTGAGTTTTGAGCTGGTGGAATTCGAATTTGCAGCAGTGTTTCCTTGGTTTCGAAGTTGAAATGTCTTTCAACGGATTGCGATTGAAGTATGCCCTTGAGGGCAGCTCGAACTATATTGCATGGAAGGATAGGATGGAGGCGGTGTTAGATGATAATGGGTTGAAGGAGTTCATAGATGCGGATTTCCCAAAACCTACTGATGTTGCTCAAGTCGGGGATTGGCAAAAGAAGACAACAAACTGTCGAAGGATTCTGTTGGAGGGCGTGAAGGATCACATTGTGTCCAACCCCCATGGAAAGGCTTCTCCATACTTGATGTTGAAAGCGTTGACAGATCTATTCCAAAGCAAGAGTGACCAGAGGAAGTTAGCGCTCAAGGATAAACTCATAAACATAAAGTGTGAGAAAGGCAACAGTATGCCCAAGTATCTCACGAAGTTCACCCAATGCCGGGATGAGCTGGGAGTGTGGGGGTGACTGTCAATGATGAGGACTTGGTGAGCTTGGCTCTCCTTGGTCTTTCGAAGAGTTGGCATTCCTATCAGGACTCTGTCAATGGACGGGAGAAATTGCCAGGATGGGAGAGACTTTGGTCAGATCTTGTGTAAGAGGAGATCAGGCGGAATACAAGGGATGGATCTTCATCAAAGGCATCTGATGAAGAAGATTATGCTTTGGCTGCCAAAGCAAAGAAGGGGAAGAATGAGAAAGCTTCTCCTTCCGGTGCGAAAGGCAAGAAGTAGGACATGTCCAAGGTGAAGTGCTTTCACTGTCACCAGCACAGAACTTATGCCACAAATTGTCCACGGAAGAAGAAAAATAAGCAAGCTACTGGATCTGCAGAGGGAGAGGCCTTAGCCTCGCAGTTTGAGCTAGATTTTTCGTTGATCGCATGCTTGGTATCAAGTGTGATGGGATTGGTATGGTTCTTGGACAGTGGTGCGTCTTTTCACATGACAGGAGATCGAGATTTGTTTTCTGATCTAGATGAGAAAGATCTTGGAATGCACATTGAGATGGGCGATGATGGTAAATACAGTGCGACCGATATCAGTACTATTTCCTTTGAAAAGGAGTCTGTTAAACCCTTCATATTGAAGGAAGTGATGCATGTTCCATGATTGAAGAAGAATATTATCTCTGTGGCGATGTTAGAAGACAAGGGATATGATGTTGTTTTTAGCGAGGGAAAGGCTTTCCTGCGCAGTAAGACAACTGGAGAAACCCGAAAGATAGGGGTTCGAGTCAAGAACCTGTATGCTCTTGAGGTTCAAGATGCATGCAAAGCCTTGAGCAGCAAGGCAACTGATGGAGACTTGGTGGTTGAGAGGGAGGGTATATTACCTCTCAAACATGCAGATCCAGAAGAAGATCTTAGACCAATGGTGGAGGGCATATTGTGCGCAGCCTCAGGAGGTTATGGAGCGCCACAACAGGGAGAAGTTGAGTGGAGAATCAAGTAGATACATCTACTCATGCAGAGACCTTCCAAGTAGGGGGAACTTCGAGACAGAGTGAGGTGAGGGATCACATGCAGCCATACCTCCAAGTAGGAGGTGGGGTGATATAGAGTGATCATCCCAAGGAGGAGGGGCAGGATCCTTGAGGTACCCAACCTCTTGGATGAGACCTTGCTATAGAAGCCCCAATGTGGAGTAGCAGGAACTAACTGATTGGGTAGAGACAGATGCGGATGGAGCAGCAGAGAGAGCGATAGTGAAGGGAATCCCAGGACAACGCATAGCTAGCAGGCTGCAGCAATGCAAGAGGCACAAGTGTTTTGCACGGTGCTAGGTAGCACAGAGAGGTGTGCAATGGTGCGAGATGCATGGAGATGTTGCAGTAGCATAGATGTCAGAGAGGGAGCACTTGTCAGCAGCATGTAGAGCTTCAACATCTGAGTATGTTCGTAGCCCAACAGATTGGTCAGTTGGGAGTGTTTTTGTTCCAAGTGTTGTTGGAGCAAGTGGACCGGGCAAATGTGTTGCATGCAGAACATTCCAGAGTTACAGGATAGGGGTTGCAGATAACCATATCATTCTTGTTGAGAGGGAGTGTTGAAAATGCAACAAGATGATGGAGCTTAGTGAAAAGAAGTCGCCTTCACTAAGTGGGCTCGCAGACTATTTTTGGCCCAAAGTCTATTTTTAGACTATGTCTATTTTTAGACATATGGATCATGGTCTATGAGTTGCAGGATGTTATTTGTGGATGATTGGTCAAGTTGGTAAAAATAGATGGACCTCTATTTTTAGACATATGGGCGGACTCTATTTTTAGGACTGCCAGGCTAAATAGAATTAGTCGATATTAATTAGCTTTAAGTAATATTTGGGACTAGAAAACATTTATTTATCCTCTTGGAGCCACTTCAGTTCGAGCTCGAATTGGGCCATGCAAGCTGCCAGAAGAAATACGTGTTTTTATGGTTACTTGCAGCTATTGCATGAAGGACTTTTCGTTGAACTTCAGTGTTGCAGTTCTGTTGGAGTATGATTGAGGAGTTGATGGAGTTGTGTTCAGTTTGACTTAGTTGAACTAGTTGTATTTAGTCTAACTGATCAATAGACTAAGTGATGAGTGGTGTGAATTAGTTATTAATTAATTCACTAATTATTAACCCATAAAGCAACTGAAGAATACAATAGTTAACTCAGTGCATGGACAGTTCAGTGGAGACAAGTGTTAGAGGTGAGTGAAAGGGCAAGACAGTTGTCAGTTGTGACTATAGTTGTGCATGTGATTCGCACAATCAGTGGGATTGAGTTGCCAATGAGGATTGCGTAGTGTTACACAGGGGATATACGAGTTTGGCTCAGCCATTCTCATCTATTCTCATGCAGGATTGCGCAGTGGAGGCAGGCAAGCAACGGAGGAGATTTGAACCTGTGATTGATTCAGATCTGAGCTAGTTTGTGTGTAACACGTGGAGATAGTGCTGAGTACTTGCAAGGAGTATTGTACTATGTATTCTTACATGTTCTCAATCAATATAATATACAGATAGTTGGGGGTTTTCAGCTTTATGCTTTCCCCGGGTACATACTGTGTTGATATGTGTGATTGATGCTTCACTATGCGCATGTGATTGTTTCTTAATACTGCTAAATTGATGATCAACATAGAGGAGGTTATGTATTATGCATGATTCTGCAAATAGTGTATAATCAGGATAATATCTATGAATAAGTGTCATATTATTCAAAATTTCTACATGGTATCAGAGCTGGTTGATTTGTAGAAAAAGTTCTGGAGGATATCAAAGCGTAGTTGATCATCGGATCTATTATTCAGAAAGTGTTTACATTTTATTTCTTCAGGCATAGTCTGTAATCGGGCCAAATAGCCTCTGGATTGATCCTTCTTTCGGAAGTTGAGATATCCGGTGAATGCCCATACAGTCAATCTCTATACAAGAAATACTTTGTTCTCATGAACTTTAGATTAGAAGCGGTTGAGTTTTGAGTTGGTGGAATGGTGCTCAAGGATAAACTCAGAAACATCTAAGTGTGAGAATGGAGACAGTATGCCCCAGTATCTCACGAAGTTCACCCAATGCCGGGATGAGCTGGGAAGTGTGGGGGTGGCTGTCGATGATGAGGACTTGGTGAGCTTGGCTCTCCTTGGTCTTTCGAAGAGTTGGCATTCCTATCAGGACTCTGTCAATGGTCGGGAGAAATTGCCAGGATGGGAGATACTTTGGTCGGATCTTGTGCAAGAGGAGATCAGGCGGAATACCAGGGAAAGATCTTCATCAAAGGAATCTGATGAATAAAATTTGGTTTCTTGATAGTGGAGCTTCTTTCCACATGACCGGGGACAAGAGTTTGTTCAGTACTTTGGAGGAGAAAGATCTCTAGATACTCATAGCGTTGGGTAATGATGAGAAGTATAGTGTCTCAGGTGTAGGCACGATTATTTTTCAGAGGGAGCATGGATCTTGAATTACCTTGACTAATGTCAAGTATGTACCAGGACTGAAGAGAATCTTGGTGTCGATCGCGATGCTGGAAGACAAAGGCTATGATGTAGTCTTCAGTAAGGGAAAGGTTTTCCTTAGACACATCATCACTAGACAGGTGAAGCAGATTGGTTCACGGGTCAAGAACCTGTATGCTCTTGAGGTTCAAGATGCATGCAAAGCCTTGAGCAGCAAGGCAACTAATGGAGAGTTGATCGTTGAGAGGGAGGGTATATTACCTCTCAACATGCAGAGCCAGAAGAAGTCTCAGACAATGGTGGAGGAGCCATGATTGGTGCAGCAACTTCAGGAGGTTGTAGAGCAGCTACAACAGGGAAAGATGAGTGGAGATCGATTAGAGACATCTACTCATGCAGAGACCTCTAGTAGGGGGAAACTTCGAGCCAAGTGGGCAGAGGGATCACATGCAGCCATACCTCCAAGAAGGAGGTGGGGCGATATAGAGTGATCGTCCCAAGGAGGAGGGGCACAATCCTTGAGGTACCCAACCTCTTGGATAAGACATTGCTATAGGATCCCTGATGTGGAGTAGCAGGAACTGACTGATTGGGTAGAGACAGATGCGGATGGAGTGGCAGAGAGCGACAATGTAGGGAATCCCAGGACAACGCATAGCTAGCAGGCTGCAACACTGCGAGAGGCACGAGTGTTTTGCACAATGCTAGGTGGAACAGAGAGCTGTGCAATAATGTGAGATGCATGGAGATTTTTCAGTAGCGCAGATGTCAGAGAGGGAGCACTTGTCAGCAGCAGGTAGAGCTTCAGCATCAGAGTATGTTCTTAGCCCAACAAAGGGGTCAGTTGGGAGTGTTTTTTTGTTCCAAGTGTTGTTGGAGCAAGTGGACTGGGTAGATGTGTTGCATGTAGAACATTCCAGAGTTACAGGATAGGGGTTGCAAATAATCCATATCTTGTTGAGAGGGAGTGTTGAAAATGCAACAAGATGATGGAGCTTATTGAAAAGAAGTCGCCTTCACTAAGTGGTCCCACAGGCTATTTTTGGCGCAAAGTCTATTTTTAGACTATGTCTATTTTTAGACATATGGATCATGGTCTATGAGTTGCAGGATGTATTTGTGGATGATTGGTCATGTTGGTAAAAATAGATGGACCTCTATTTTTAGACATATGGGTGGAGTCTATTTTTAGATTGCCAGGCTAAAAATAGAATAGTCGAATATTATTAGCTTTTAATAATATTTGGACTATAAACATTATCTTATTCTCTTGCAGCACTTTAGCTCAAGCTGTGGATGTGGCACATGCAACTGTCAGAAGGAAATACGCTTTTCTTATGGGTTAGTTGAGCTATTGCATGAAGGACTTCAGTTAGAACTCAAGTGATTGAGTTTGGTGGAGTTGATTGAGGAGTTGATGGAGTTGTGTTCAGTTTGACTTAGTTGAACTAGTTGTATTTAGTGTAACTGAAAAATAGACTAAGTAATGAGTGGTGTTAATTAATTATTAATTAATTCACTAATTATTAACTCATAAATCAACTAAATAATACATCAGTTAACTCAGTGCATGGACAGTTCAGTGGAGACAAGTGTTAGAAGTGAGTGAAAGGGCAAGACAGCTGTCAGTTGTGACTATAGTTGTGCATGAGATTTGCACAATCAATGGATTGAGTATTGCCAATGAGGATTGCGTGGTATAGACAAGGGAAATACGAGTTTGGATCGGCCATTCTCATCTATTCTCATGCAGGATTGCGCAGTGGAGGCAGGCAAGAAGTGGAGGATATTTGAGCCAGTGATTGATTCAGATCTGAGCTAGTTTGTGTGTAACAGGTGGAGATAGTACTGAGTACTTGTGAGGAGTATTGTACTATGTATTGTTACATGTTCTCAATCAATATAATATACAGATAGTTGGGGGTTTTCAGCTGCATGCTTTCCCCATGATATACTGTGTTGATATGTGTGATTGATGCTTCAATGTGCACATGCGATTGTTTCTTAATTCCGCAAAATTGATGATCAACGTAGAAGAGGTTATGTATTATGCATGATTCCACAAATAGTGTATAATCAAGATAATCTCTGTGAATAAGTGTCATATTATTCAAAATTTCTACACGCTACAAGTACAAAGAAGTAATGTTCGTGGCCCGTGGTCTGTTACAATGCACAAATCCTCTCTTTGTGCTCTACCTCCTATTTCTTATGGTTATCTTTGCTCAGTTGTGGAACAAAATGCTCTTGAAAGAATGGAATGTCTCTTCCTCCTAGTGGCCCACTTATAACATACCTTGATAACCTACTAGTGGTTAATTTTGACTACATCAACTCTTAACTAGAGTTACAATATAGAGCCTTCTAGAGTCTTTTACATCATAATCACATGGCTAGCCCCTTTTCTTGACGTGGTTAAAACCCTCAAAGAGGGAAACAATCCACAGCCTGAGTCAACACGGCCACTTCAGGCAATTTATTAATGTAAAAGAAAGAAAATTTACATAAGATTCTCTCATGAATGGTCACCTTACAAATGACCCTCCATGCTCTTTAAATAGAGATCATGGACCAATCGGGTGTTAAGCCATGGATCAAGTGTCATTAATACTGAGGAGAGAGTGAACTATCAGATCACTTCATGTCTAGAACATATCGTGATCGTCAGATTGTAAGTTACAAAAGTACATAGTAAAGAAACACACTTTACCTAACTCTACACTAGACCAAGTTATACTTAACTATTTCCTATGTGTCGGAATATCCTAACATCCCCCCTTAAGAACAACTTGGGATAGGATTGAAGGATGTGCAAATATGACACAATAGGAGAAGGAGGGAGTAATTAGAGCCTGCCCCCCCTTAGTGTCAACTTCCTGAACTCCAACCATAAATTAAAGTTTAGTAAACTTCGCCTCTGTGAGAGCCTTTGTAAAGATGTTTGAAACTTGATCATCAGTTGAACAATATTGCACTTCAAGAACATGGTCATGAATGGGCTTTCTGATGAAGTGCATGTGTAGTTCAATGTGTTTTTTGCGATAATGTTGGACTGGATCTTTGCATAGTTGAATGGAACTTTGATTATCACACCAAAGCATAGTCGGATGCTGCTGCTGAAATCCAAACTCTGACAGGACCTGATGAAGCCACAGGGTTTCCTTACTAGCTTCTATGACGCCACGATACTCTGCTTCAGCCGAGGAAAGAGAAATAGCACTTTGTTTCTTGCAATCCCATGTAATAGGTCCAGAACCAAGAGTGAAGACATAACCTATAGTAGACTTTTGATCATCAGGGTCACTAGCCCAATCAAAATCAGTGAAACCAACCAATAGAGGAGATGCTTCTGCACTGTAATGAATCCCAAACTGAACTGTACCTCAAACATAACGAAGTATTCTTTTAGCTACTTTCCAATGACTTTCATGTGGGTTTTGCATCAACCGAGCAATAAGTCCAACAATAAAGGAAAGGTCAGGACGGGTATAGGTCAGATACAAAAGTTTTCCTACAAGATGATGGTATAAGGTAGCATCAACTTCAGGGGAAGTACAAGAGACTGAAAGTTTGGCTCCAGACTAAAAGGGAGAAGGGGTTGGCTTATGGTCTTCCATGTGAAAGTGGCATAGAAGATCATAGACATACTTGGACTGGGAAAGGGAAATACCTTCCCTGGATTGCAAGACTTGAAGACCAAGAAAATAATGCACGTGTCCTAAGTTTGTCATTTCAAACTACTTTTTAAGGCTGGACTTTACATGGTTTATAAGGTTGGGATCACTACCTGTAAGGATAAGATCATCAACATAAAGAAAAAAAATGATAAGAGACTTTAGAATTGTAAGTGACTCACTTTTTATAATGGGTGAGAACACTTTTACATAAAGTAACTTTAAAACATAAGTTGCATGTGCTTTTTGAAAATGTAACTCAACAAAAGGAAATAATTGAACCCAAGACCTCTATTTTCATAAAGAAACTTTGGACCAAGTGAGCTAGTTTAAAAGGTTAGTAATTTTTGGAAAAGAGGAAGGGTTTTTTTTTTTTTGAAGTCATTGAAGCTTTGGAGTGTGTGTTTACTTGAGAAAGCCCTTTTTTCTTACAAAACAAAAAACCAGAAAACCCAAAACAGAAATGAAAAAAACCAAACCTTACAGCTTGAGGTTACATTTCGCCAGAAACTATATATTTTCCTCAATGTTTTTGATTTTCCGAAATCACACTAAGGCGCGGGGGAAAAGAGCATATGCATGAGAAAAAACCTTCCTTTTTGTTTATGATTTGCCCATATTTCATAGAGTCGTGGGGAAAAGATCATATACATAAATGAAAGGTGTATATCTGGTAATATAAAAACAAAGAGGTAAATAAATCGTAATAAACATAGAGATAAATAACTAAAACTGCAAATAAAGAATGTATACCTCCAGATCTTAAAAATGACGTAGTTAGGGCTACTGGAAACCTTTTCGTGTGAAATGAAAGGGGTTCCTCACTGGAACATATGCTCCTAACATAATAGAGCAGTCCTCTCGACCCGAAAGTGGTTAGAAACAATAGATCTAAGAAACGACAATCAGATGCAGTTGTAACGACTTCAGATTTGTATCAACAATGGATGTGGCCCTCAAATATATTTGATACCATATAGGAATTTATAGGGTAAGTTCCTGAGATAAAACACCAAAGGACACCACTCACAAATAGATCACAGATCAATACACCAGTGTTCTTGACGTGGTTAAAACTCTCAAAGAGGGAAACAGTCCACAGCCTGAGCCAATGTGACATCTTCAAGAAATTTATTAATGTAAAAGAAAGAAAATTTACATAAGCTTCTCTCATGAATGGTCACCTTACAAATGACTCTCCATGCTATTTAAATAGAGATCATCGACCAATCAGGTGTTAAGCCACATATCAAGTGTCGGTAATACTGAGGAGAGAATGAACTGTTGGATCACTTCATGTCTAGAACATATCATGACTATCAGATTGTAAATTACAAATGTACATAGTAAAGAAACACACTTTACCTAACTCTACACTAGACCAAGTTATACTTAACTATTTCCTATGTGTTGGAATATCCTAACAATTTCTCTATCTATCATTCACAAAATCACTAACATAAATCAACTAAATTACTGAATGAAAATGTTGAATGGAATGAAATATGAAAATCAAATGTTTTTTGTATTTTATGAGTGATCAGTCTAATAGAAATACTAAAAATTAAATTAGAGATCTATGGAAAAAATACTAATTAAAAGCATCAACAATTTGCAGTGAAGAAAGAATTATTCATCTAATGAATTGAAAATAACATAATCCAATGCAAATCTAGTCTTACAACTCTCCATGGGGCCTTCCTGTTGAGTTCAAGTATGCAATCAATATTAAATCACTTAGCCACACATTGATCACAAAAGAACAAAGTATTTACATTAATTTTCGAAGTTTTCAATAACAAATGAGTGCAAAAAATTAGCAACAATAATGCTTGTCTATTATCTCGCCTCAGGGCTTTTTATATTCTCTTATTAAGTAATTTCCTTAAGAGTCATAAGCTGAGAGGTAAATTTGCTAATCTAACAACTAAGCAATGAAAATCAAATTAAAGTCTCTCATCTCATGATTTACTATTGAAAGAGAAAATCATGAGGGATTTAATTTGACACATCAGCTTCGATCTCTGCTCGGTCACTTCCACGCTCGCTTGATCCTACCTCAAACCGCATTCAAAGTATGCTCATCATTGGAGTGTCATAACCAGAGTTGACTTCTGGGTTGAATTTAAGATCTCTTAAACCATGTGACTTGCTAGATTGCCAACATAGGTGGATATCCATGTGTTGACCATTTTCCATATGCCTGTGTCTTTTATTCGTTCTCTAATGCACTAGAACTTGTCTAACAATGAAGATAGCTGCATAATTCTTGGTTAATTGCAGAATGAATGTGATTTGGTAGCTATAGGAAAGTTTAAATTAAAGTTCATAAAGAAAAAACATATTATAAATCATGGATGATTGATACCTTTTTGGATGTTCGAGCATGTTTAAGATGACCTTTTAGCTTGAGACTATAACAAAAATATTATGGAAAAAGATGGAAAAGGAAGGCAAAAGGGTTGTCAAACTTCAACATTCCCCCACATCAAGGGTTTTTCATGTCCTCATGCATCAAAATTTCAAAAATTTCCAAGTCCTTTATTCAATGTACTATCTCTGAGGCCTGAGCCAGAAAATCCAGAATAGTGCTCCTCTTTCTTTTCTTAACACTGAATACTGCCCTTGGCTTCTTCATTAGAATCTTGCTCTATAAACCTCTTAATTTGTTTCTAAGGAACCTGTTGTTAACTTTGAGTTTCTTATTCTTATACCAGTTGTACAAATGCAAGAGTATGTTATCATTTCGAGTCCTCGAAATTTCATTATGTACCTTTATTACTTCATGCTCTTGTTTCAAATGTTTGTTCAATACTTCTAACTAATATATATCTTGTTTTAAATCATCTTCAATACTATACTCTTTTTGAGGAATATCATCAAACAGAGGAATTTCTTCATTGAAAGTATCTTCATCTTGATTTTGGGAATGAGAGTTTACCTTTTGTTGTGCTCTTTTCTCCAAAGATTCCACATAATCATAAATTTGTTGTTGGACTGGGTCAATCTCCAGTGTCTTCCTTGTCAGACTCAAAGTCTTATAACAAGGTGATGTGCTGGCCTCTTCACCTATGATATATCTTCCTTTTCAATGTCAACTACTTGTAGATAGTGTATACTTGAACGTTTAGAAATTTTCCTGCTGCACAATTTTACCTCTAATTCTTCTATGTTTTGGATGCTTTTTATTTTGTTGGTTCTCCTATGTTCCTTATCCACTAGTTCTCCTTCTTTTTCTTCAAGTGGCTTGAAACTTGTGCTGGATTTCTTTCTTTTAACATTTTCTTTTTCATTTTTTTGTTTAATCTTTTCCAAAAATTGAGAAAGAGGAGTGTCATCTTCATGTATCTCTAGTGGGGTCTCTAATTTCTTTGTTTCATTAAGATCCAAACCCTCTTCTTCATTAATGTTTTCAAGGTTAGGGTTTGAGAATATTATTCATCAACTGCTTCTAATTTTTATACTTGTTTCCTCCTCTTGGGCTTCTACATAATGGTTATAGACTAGAAAACTCTCCCAATTATCTCCCTTGGCCCTCAAGTGTGCTTCAATGAGAAATTTAATGAGTCCATGATGATAGAGAGCACCGACGAGGGTTTTTATTTTTGTTTCGCACTAGAGGCCATCTTCTTAAGGCTACAAAGTAGAAAATATGGTAAATTTAACTCATCCCCATCAATGAAATGCATTAGAAGTTGAACATGGTAAAAGAACATGATCCCAAACCTCCCTTCACAAGTTAATAACTTTTGAATGACTAAAAAAAAATTCCTCCATTTACTTTTCAGTGTTGTTACTGGGATTCCCTTTTTGAAAATAGAAACATCCATACTTGGGTTTTTGAGGAAGAGCCTCAACTCTTTCTCCTTGGTTTTCCTATTTTTGAACCAACTCTCTCTGTTCTTGGGGAATTTTGTAACTTCTTCCACTATGGACTCTATAAGTATGAGTTTGATATCGCCAATTTCTGCCTCTACCCAATCAAAAGCCCGAGTAAAATATTTTGTGACCTTTGTATTGTTCCCATCAAATTTCTCAAATAATTTGATTAAGCCCACCTACTGCAACTACTCCCTGAATCGTGGATATGCCTGAAGAAATTTGACTCTATTGGGCTTTGATCTAACAATGACACCCATGGTGGGGAGAAGTTTCAGTCCTAAACTATCTCTTTTCGAAAAAGGTGGCAGAGGAAAATAGGAAGAATGGTTGACAAAGTTGGATGGCTAAGGGTATTAATTAGAGGTTGAGCGATGGTGAAATAAGGTGCTCGCGGGGTGTTCAATTCATAATAGGATTTGTTTATTAGTCACATGATTGCCATGATTTTAAGATCTGATTCCATAGGATCGTTAAAATTTAGGCGATTTTAAAGAGATTTGATGTGACAGGTTGGAGTATTATGATACCATAGGGTTATAACGGTTACGATTTATGAGTACAATAGTAGGCAATGCTACGAGGTCTTTTAATTGCTTAAAATTTTGTATCATGATCATCCAACGAATTTAAAAATCTAATAGTCCTTAAATAAAAAATAATTCAACATTCTACATACCTCATCATGTTTGTAATTTTCTTTTGCTGCAAATTCTGGAAGCTTCTGACCTAACTGTAGAAATTGAAATCAATTGTGGAATTTAAAATTGGCTATATAATGTCACTGATTCTGTAGTTGTTCATTTTTTTCATCAGAATTTTGCTGCTGGATGGAAGAGAATATTTATTGCTGTTGATTCTTGATGGAAATTTAAGAAGTCTGGTCGTTAGAGGTGTTGCGTGAGATCTATAAAATTATTATAAAAAGAGGGATAACAAGGAAATGGGAAAGAGATAGGGAGTTGTGAAAATATAAACTGCCAAGAATTCTTGGTTTTTGGTTAATATTTTCTGTATAGACATGCCAACTATGTTGGTTTTCATGCTTGTACTTTTTTTTTGGTCAAGAAAATTATGATTGAGTTGGAGGAAGAGGAGAAAGATATCTTTTTCCAACCAACTTAAGATTAGAATTATCTTGCAAATACTTGAAAATTTCTTCTCTTTTTAATGGTTTATGATATAATCTTAATCTATGACTATTAACAAGGAAAATAATTTTTTCATTATCAATAGTTTTGATTTTGACTACTCCATTATCAAAGACAATATATATCTCATAATAGCCAAGCTAGTGAGTTTAAATTTTCCTTGAAAATATTTGAATTTAGAGTAGAAAAGAAGAGCCCAATCACTTGGCTTGAACCTTTTAGCTTTGATGAACTTTTCATTCCATCTTGATCTTTGTTGTTGAAATATGTTGGTTCTTTGGATAACAACTTGTCGAATCTCATCTAGCTCATTTAATTGTGATAATATTTGTTTTTGAGCCTCAAATAGATCACGGCCCAATTTGGTTGTTGTCTTGAAGGTATCCACTTGGAACTTAATTAGAAGCAAAACTTGCTTTCCATAGACAAGCTCGTAAGGAGTATGTCTAGTTGGAAGCTTTTCTGCCCAATCTCTTCTATGCAAAGGCACAATTTTGGTTAGAATTGTTTCAAGAACCTTATTGGTGGATTTCACTTACCCATTAGCTTGTGGATGATATGGAGTAGACTCCTGATGTTTGATCTCGTATTTCTCCATTATTTTTTGCACCAACTTGGATGTGAATTGAGTACCTTGATCTGTCACAATTTTTCCTGGGACAACAAAACGAGTAAAAATATCTTAAAAAAGAAATGTAACTACAACATTTTCAGTTGCAAATAGAAGTGGTTTAGCTTCTACCCGTTTTGTAACATAATTTGTACAAACAATTATATATATTTTCTACCTAGATGGAGTATTGATTGGCCCAACAAAATCTAGAGCCCATTTTTCAAAAGGCTCTACAAGTAATTGTGGGTGTAGAGACATCTCATTTGATGGAATAGAATTTCCCTTTCTTTGATAGCCATCACATATTTTGACTTGTTCTTTGGTATCCTTCAAAAGAGAAGGCCAATAATATCCCAAAAGAAGGATTTTGTAAGAAGATCTTCTATCAACAAAGTGTCCTCCACATGGTTCATTGTGACAAGCTTTCAATATTTTTGGTACTTCATTTTCTCGAACACCTTCGAATGATTAAGTCAAGTCCAATTTTGTATAGTTCTCCATCTATCCAAGAATAAGGTGCACTGGATTTGATAACTTATGCTTCTCTTTGGTTGATAATTGTGGGGGTAATTTTCATGTAGCCAAATAATTAGCAATAGCTACAAACCAAGGAGTTTCAATAGATATTGCAAAAACATATTCATTAGGAAAATTATCCTTTACAAGAACATCATTATTATTATTTTGCATTCTAGAAAGGAAATCAACAACTGTGTTTTCCTTTCCTGGTCTATCAAGGATAGTAATATTGAATTCCTGTAATAATAACAACCATCTTGTAATTCTAGCATTAGTAATTGGTTTTTTCATTAGATATCTAATAGCACAATGATCTTTATGAATGAACGTTTCACAACCAGTGATATAATGTCGAAATTTGTTAATGGCATGCACAACAGCTACAAACTCATTTTCTGTTACAATATAATTTAACTCTGCAGGAGTCAAATTTTTTCTTGTATAACAAATAACATAAGGAGTTAGATTTTTTTGTCCGAACACAACTCCTAAAGTTGTATCTGAAGCATCAGTTCAAATGTGAAAAGGAAGAGACCAAATCGGAAATCTTAAAATTGGTGCTTCAATGATTTTTTGCTTCAATGTCTCAATTGCTTTATGGCAGTCAAAATTCCAAACAAATTCACAATCTTTTGTAAGAAGTTTGAAAATCAGAGAGGCTATTTTTGTGAAAATTTCTATAAATCTTTTGTAATAACGAGTGAAACCAAGAAAACTATTAACATCTCTTTAATAAACAAGAATTGAAATTTTAGAAATTATTTCTACCTTAGATGTATCCACTTTATTTCCATCACCTGAAATATGGTGACCTAAAACAATTCCCTCATTAAACATCACAAAACACTTCTCATGACTTAATGAAACATTTTCTTCTTTACATCTAATGAGAACTTTTTCTAAATTTTCAAGAGTTTCTTCAAAAGTATTTCCATAGATAGTAAAATCATCCATGTAAACTTCCACACAATCATGAATTAGATCATAAAAGATACCCAAAAATTCTCTTTGAAATGTTGTAGGTGCAATACATAATCCGAAAGGAAGTACCATGTAGGCATATGTACCCCGTGGGCATGTAAAGGTTGTTTTGTCTCAATCCTCTAGTGTCAGTTGGATTTGGTTATATCCACTGAAACCATCAAGAAATGAAAGATATTTTTCTTTGCTAAGGTATCTAGTACTTGATCTATAAAAGGTAGTGAAAAATGACATTTCAAAGTAGATTTATTCAATTCTCTATAATCAATGCATACTCTCTATTTTCCATTCCTATTTGGAACAATCACCAAAGGTGATACCCATTGACTATTTGATATAGGATAAATGAAATTCACATTAACTTTTGCAATTCCTCTTTAAAATTTTTTCTCATATTAGGATTCATCCTTGAGGTTGTCTAATTGGTTTGACATTTTCTTGAATATAGATATGACGCATACAAGTTTTGGGACCAATTCCCTTCATATCAATATAGTTCCATCTATAAGCAGAGGAATGCTTTTGTAACATCTTTATCAATTTTCTATTTTGAAATTCTTCCAAGTTATTATTGACGTTTAACGTTTTACCTGGAAATATTTCTACTAGATAATTGCCAAACTTTTCCATAGAATGGAAATCCATTTGCTGAGATGATAAATATTCAATATTACATTGTTCTTGAAAACCTTGATCTCGTGCATAGTATGAAGAAGAATCATTATTATTCATCAAATTTATTAATTGATTTTCCTCATCTACTTGTGAAAGAGTAAATACTGGTTGAATATCATCAAAGTATTCATTATCATCTATCCAGACTTGACTTTATACTTTAGTTATTCTTTTTGTAGGTGGATACAATGTGAATTTCTTAGTAGAGTTCCCATCAGATATATACATATCACCCGATATACAACTTATGAATGCATCAAATATAGCTAACCAAGGTCTATCAAAGATCAATGGATGGCCTCCTAGATTATTATTGGGAGTTAAAATAATAACATCAGTAGGATATTCCCATGAATCCAAAGAGACAAACACATCTTATAATATACCATCTGGTTTGATAACAAATCCATATGCTAATTGTAATAATGTAGAGGTATACTTAAGATTGGGGAGCTTCAATTGATCCATAGTTTGTTTGCTCATGATATTGATGGTTGCTCCTAAATCAATCAAGGTGTTTGGAATTTCAATACCATTAACGTGATTTTTTACAATAGTGATACCTGGATGTAGATATTTTTGAACTATTGGTTTCCCCATCATAATATCAACAATTTTTCCTACCAATTGGATTTTATTGACATCTTTTATTTTCCTTCTTGGTTTTCTAATGCACAACTCCGTAATGGTTTTTGCAAATATTGGTATTTCCTTTATAGCTTGGAGCAAAGGAATTTTGATGCAAACATTTTTTAGTTCATCTAGCATATCATATTATGGTAAAACAATTTGTCTTTCTAGTTCTTTATCAATTTTGAGTCTCCCAGGAAAAGGTGGATCTTGTAAGGAAATAGAAGGTTGTTCTACTAAAGGAACTATAGGATTTGGGTTTATTTGGTCATCCTTCAAATGTATAGGAACATCTTCCTTTGGAAGAGTTTTTTCGGTATCAAGAAGTGTTTCTTTTTCAAGAACCTCCTCTTCTTTATATTTTTGGATGACAACTCGTGGTGACTTATTTTTCAAAGCCCTACCAGATCTAAGTTGAACGTCATTTAGACATAATGTTGCTATCATAAAATATTGAAAATTTTGATCTTTTATAATGAATTTTTTTTTTTTTTTTATTTTTATTATTTGGATTTGGAGTGGTTGAGCGGGTAATTGATTGGATTTTTGAGGAAATGGAGTGGATGGTAATGAAAGTGGTTGATTTGGTGGTTGAGCTTGGAATTGAGGATATTGAGGATTTCTTCCATAAGAATTTTTCCAACCGTGTGCCCGAGATGGATTTTGGGGTTGAGGAGGCCAAGGCATAGGTGCATTCCAATTATTTTGAGGTTGAAACCTTGTGCCATACCTGTCTGTTGGGTTTTCCATGGTCGTTTAGTAATAAAAAAAAGTGATTCAACTTGGATAGTTCCAGCTTCGTCCTAAAATATAGCTTTAAGACAAGGTATTAAGGGACATTCCCTTGTATCATGATTTTTAGCACATATGACACACATTTCTACCCTATCACGTAGACATTCTATTGGGTCCCAATATTACTAGTGTATCCCCCTTATTATTATTTTTGTGCCCATGTAGCCCCCATATTGTTATTTTGGTGCTCCATAGAAGCCCACTATTGTTATTGTCATGCCATTACATTACTATTGTTATGTAGGCTCTGATTAGATTGTGACCCATTATATTCCTATATATACAAAGGAGGCCCTCTCATTTGTATCATTTAAGAATTGTTCATTTATGTGATGCAGAGGAGGTCCCCCCCTCGAATAATATAATTTTGAATTCATCGATCTATGATGCCAGCCTAAGCCGACAATACCCACATTATGCAAATAAAATTGCGTGTCACTGGTCCCAGGCCTTAATCACCTGATCCATGGTGAAAACCTTCTTAAACCAAGGTTTAATGTTATTAATTAAGTTTTATGCGAAAACGTTATATTTAACTATTCAATAGTCTAAACCTTCATTAACCTTTCTAGCGGAACTTTATTGACCCTCATAAACTTTGGTTAGTTCTTATACCTTAGAACTTAACTCTCTGGTTGATTTCACTATCCACTCGTCTTAGTCAACCATGGTTAGACTTTGGTTAAACCTGACTTAACCCAAAATACCTTTAACTCCACTATTTCTATTATAACTCTCGTATAATAGAAAATTTACATAAACTAACTTAAACCTTACCTTTCCGCTAATCCACGGCCTTTGCACATTTTCCAATGCTCACCTTTATCGCATTCAGCCTCCACCGTTGATTTCACTCCATTAGATCAACGACTGTTGTGCGATCACCATTCATCCTCTGGAACTCAAACAAACTTAACCCGCATTGATAAACTTCTTGGGTCTGCTTAGGCCCAAGCCTTATTGGCTTCCATCTCCACCGTTGATCTCATCTTCCAATCTGACGGTTGTTGGTTCACCCGATCAACAAACTAATCGGCGATCCTCCACCATTGATCGAGGCACACTTGATCCAATGGTCAACAATGATATCGGATGAGCCACTTGCACGAGGATTACCCACCCGATAAAGCGGTTTCCTCTCTCCTCCAACATGCTATGTGTCGACTGCTAAATGGAATCAGGTGATCACCCTGAATTACCACTTACCACTTTTTCTCCACCCGATACACAAATTCCACTTATAAACTCGCCTTTCTTCCTTGACTAATGCATGAGATTATTGGCATGCGATGACCGTAGATCTTTGCCCATCAGACAACTGCGACGGCTCCTCTGGATTCCTCTTTTGCTAACACTTAACTTAATCTCCACCATTCATCTTCTTGACTCCATTCTACGCGACTTAATCCTGGACGCTTATTGCAAACAATCTCGTCCATTGATCTAGCTGATCCAATGGCTCTTGTGCACGTTTACTTCATTTCTTCATCCTTATATTTACTTCGTTTTTACGTGGTTTCGGTTTACTTCAGGGTTTAGGGTGTTTAGTTGTCCTACATCACAACTTCCTCCTGAGCTTAACTCTGCTCGCGCCTTTATGCTTCCTTCACCTTCACTGTAACATTAAAGGCTTCCTCCTGTACTATCGGTGTGTGTAAAGTCGTATCACCTCTTTGTTACTCTTCTCTATATTTCACCTCTGATTCTGCACTTGCAACCTATGTTACGCAGAATAACTCAAGATCATACACAATCTATATCTCAATTACTCAATACACATACAAGAACTCAAAATCGAGTTGTTTGTATTAATAAATATATATTTACATAGGAACTCTCTCCTTGGCCTGATCTTCTGCGTAAGTGGCCTCTGTTTTCCTAACTACCCATAGGCTTACAAACAAACCTCTAACTCATAACCTCTAACTAGCTGACCATCTAACTATCTAAATTGACTAACTAGCTAACTTTTCCTCTGCCTTTTATGGCTTACATTTATACAAAAGGATTCTACAACTAATTCCTGGTTTAGATCCATAACCTTCTCAACAAAATCCTAAAATCTCTTCCTTATCTCTAAGGATCCTCTCTAATCCACAAAATCATGAACTAAATCCTAATCTAATATTTACAATTGATTCTCAAATATTTCAACTATCCTAAATCTCTCAAGTTCTCCAACATTCGAGAACATTTACAAATATGCCTCACAATACTTAATTAATTCCTATTCTCATTAAAATCACTCAAAAGCCTAAGTAATTACATTAATTTTAACACTTAGGAAACCAACTTCCTTAAAACACAAGACCCCCCTATGTCTACTAAATTACAATGATTCTTCTGAGCTGAATGCTCCTGCATCAGAGTCCCAAAGTAGAAAACATTCATGATCTCCTGATCATGTGTCTTCATATGTTGATAGAAAACCCCCAGGGTCCCAAAATTTAGTTTGTAACTGTCTAAAAGCTCTGCACCTTTGCTGTTGCTGTATGTATGTTGTCTTCTGTTTCATCTTCCTCTCCTTGTCAATCATGTTCAAGTTCTGATTGATCATCCTTCCTACTGTCATTTCCCTCATCCTGAATTGTTTCATCATCAACTGCCATAATGCTTCAATCTCGGTTTCCAGCACATTCTTGGGCTAGTCCATACTCTGCCACTTACTGTTACCTCTTTCTATTTGTTTCAAGTTGTTGTTGCTATTCACTAACTCTCCAAACTATTGTTCTTCTCTTTGAAGTTGTCTAATTCTTACTCTTACTCTTTTTCCGCTTATTCTTACTTTTTCTCCTACGCTTCCTTTTTATGTCTCCCTTTCATCCTTGCCCTATTTCATGATTATCTCTTTCTGCATTGAATCTTGACTTTCCAACATTCTCTCCAACAATTGAACATCTCTTTTCCATGGATTAAATTCTTCCATAGAATCCTTTTCTACCGTCTTTACTTGGCTACTCATCTGTGCCAAATTTCCTCCAGCATCTGCAACTAAACCTGCACTCACAAAACAATTATTAAAATAAAAAACATAAGGCCTCAGTGCCTCTTCTTCCTTTGGCAACACTTCAGTATGTTGCTCTGATTTCTCCTCTTCTATCAGCACATCAGTATGTTGATTCAACTTCTTTAAATAATTCTCTAAAGAATTCTCTAATGTACTCTCAAGACTATCAGTTAGTCTCCCCTCCGTATCATCTGCTCTAATGATGTATTTTTGTTCTTGACCACTGTAGTGAACTCCTTCCTCTGCAATCACACTATCATACTCTGAATTTCCCAGCAAATACTCCAACAATTCAATTTCTCTGTGACACTTCATAAGTACTTCAACATTACTTATGATTCCTTCATTTATACACAAATTATCAGTTTGAAAATTACAAGGTTCAAAAGTCTCAATTGTTGCTTCACACATCAGTTCTTCAGAATGAATTTCAATTCCTTTCACAAGATATTTTTCATTTGTTGTCACAGCTTCAAACATAAATGTATTACTAAATCCTTTCTACTGTAATAACTCACTACTTTTCTCATTCAAGAGACATTCTCCATCATTCTTTACTTCAGATTTTTTATCTTTTGAAAGATACTTTTCCATACTTTTGACAGCTTCAAAAGATTTCTCATCCTCTGCAAAATCCGTAATCACAACAAAATTATTAGATTTAACAATATAAGGTTTTACATTCTCCTGCTGGTCTGTATTTGTCCAACAGTTCAGAAAATCACCAATAATTCCTTCTTCTTCACCCAGAAATTCACCCTGCTCTGGTTCACAAATGGAAGCTTCCATTTCCAACTCAACTTCCCTGAGTTTTTCCATCAGCCACTTTACTTGCCTCTACTGTAGCCTTCTTTGTAACTTAGACCACTTCACTGGCTTCTTCTTTAATACCCAACCTAGTATTTGGTTTTCCTCAAGTATCATCCTTAATACATTGAGTTGTTCTTTCATCTCAACAATCTCTTTGTCAATTTCCTCTTGACTCATTCTCTTGCCATTTGCCTTGGCATCCTCCTTTTTCACCTTTCTTCTGTTGTGGTCTTCCTTAGAACCTTTGCTATGACTATCAGTAGTCATCTTCTCCTTCTCTATCTTCTTGAACTCCTTACTCACTTACTATGAGCTGCATTAAAGCCTCTGCAACAGTAAGTCCTCCTTGTTGCCACTTACCTCACCAAACTTTCCTTTGTACTTGGTCTTTTGGCAAACACTTGGTTCTCTATCTCTGGAACCTCTTTTGAGCACTTCTCTCTGCTCCTTCTAGGCTTCAACCCATCTACACCTTTTAAGAACACCACTGTCCTCTTGTATTTCAATCGCTAATGAAATACTTGGTTTTGACCACCTCTTCTTTCACTTAGAAAATCTTACCATCTTCCTTCATCCCTTAGCAATTCTACCCACAACCTCTGTGGAATTGCCTTTGTGGGTTGCAACAATACCTCTGCAGTAACAATTCTCCTTCTTGCTACATATGCCTCACTAAGCTTCTCTCCTCTGAGCTCAGTCTTTTGGCATCTCTCTGGTTCTTTCCTCTAGAACCAATTAAGCACTCCTTGCTCTAGGTTACTGCAATCTTCTCACCTTCTTATGCTGCTACCTGTGCACCAATATAAAGGCCACAAATTCTCCAATCTTCAAATCAAATTAAAATAAAAACATATCATCTCACCTTCAAGATCTTTGCATGATATTATTCACCATTCACCTGCACTTTGAATGGATTGTCCTCTGTTTCTTGCATCTGCAAGTTCTACTACACATTATCTCTGTGTACCTATTGTTTGTCAGATTAGAATCTGATCTCCTCTTGCCTAGATACACACCTTAAAACATAAATCTATTCTAAACTTTCTCAAAGAAATTTTCACACAGAATTTCTTTGTGTTGTTTTGATACCAAATTTTTCAACCACAATTCTGCTCTGATACCAAATGATGCCAACCTAAGCCGACAATGCCCATATTATGCAAATAAAATTGCATGTCACTAGTCCCAGGCCTTAATCACCCGATCCATGGTGAAAACATTCTTAAACCAAGGTTTAATGTTCTTAATTAAGTTTTATGCGGAAATTTATATTTGACTATTCAATAGTCTAAACCTTCATTAACCTTTCCAGCGGAACTTTATTCACCCTCATAAAATTTAGTTAATTCTTATACCTTAGAACTTAACCCTCTGGTTGATTTCACTATCCGCTCGTCTTAGTCATACCATGGTTAGACTTTGGTTAAACCCAACTTAACCCAAAATACCTTTAACTCTGCTATTTCTATTATAACTCTCATATAATATAAATATTACATAAAATCACTTAAACCTTACCTTTTTGCCAATCCACGACCTTTGCACATTTTCCAACACTCACCTTTATCGCATTCAGCCTCCACCGTTGATTTCACTCCATCAGATCAATGGTCATTGTGCGATCTCCATTCATCCTCCGAAACTCAAACAAACTTAACCCATGTTGATAAACTTCTCGGGTCTGCTTAGGCCCAAGCCTTGTCGGCTTCAATCTCCGTCGTTGATCTCATCTTCCAATCCGACGATTGTTGGTTCACCCGATCAACAAACTAATCGGCGATCCTCCACCGTTGATCAATGCACAGTTGATCCAACAATCAACAATGATATCATATGATCCACTTGCACGAGGATTACCCGCCCGATAAAGTGGTTTCCTCTCTCCTTTGATGTGCTACATGTCGACTGCTAAATGGAATCGGGTGATCACCTCGAATTACCACATGCCACTTTTTCTCCACCTGATAAACAACTTCAGCTTATAAACCTACCTTTCTTCCTTTACTAATGCACGAGCTTATTGGCGCGCGATGACCATAGATCTTCACCCATCAGATGGCTGCGATGGCTCCTATAGATTCCTCTTCCACTAACACTTAACTTAATCTTCATCGTTCATCTTCTTGACCCCATTCTACATGACTTAATCCTGACCGCTTATCACAAACAATCTCGTCCATTGATCTAGCTGATCCAACGACTCTTGTGCACATTTACTTCATTTCTTCATCCTTCTATTTACTTGATTTTTACTTGGTTTCGGTTTACTTCAGGGTTTAGTGTGTTTAGTTGTCCTGCATCACAACTTCCTCTTGAGCTTAACTCCACTCGTGCCTTTATGCTTCCTTCACCTTCACTGTAACATTAAAGGCTTCCTCGTGTACTGTCAGTGTGTGTAAAGCCATAACACCTCTCTGTTACTCTTCTCTGTATTTTGCCTCTGATTCTGCAACTACAACCTATGTTATGTAGAATAACTCAAGATTATACACAATCTACATCTCAATTACTCAATACACACACATGAACTCAAAATCAAGTTGTTTGTATTAATAAACATATATTTACATAGGATCTCTCTCCTTGGCCTCATCTTCTGTATCAGTGGCCTCTGTTTTCCTAACTGTCTGTAGGCTTACAAACAAACCTCTAACTCACAACCTCTAACTAGCTAACCAGCTAACTATCTAACTTGACTAACTAGCTAACTTTTCCTCTACCTTTTTGGACTTACATTTATACAAAAGGATTCTATAACCAATTCTTGGTTTAGATCCATAACCTTCTCAAAAAAATCCTAAATTCTCTTGCTTATCTCTAAGGATCCTCTCTAATCCACAAAATCATGAACTAACTCGTAATCTAAGATTTACAAATGATTCTCAAATCTTTCAACAATCCTAAATCTCTCATGTTCTCCAACATTCGAGAACATTTACAAATATGCCTCACAATACTTAATTAATTCCTATTCTCATTAAAATCACTCAAAAGCCTAAGTAATCACATTAATTTTAACGCTTAGAAAACCAACTTCCTTAAAACACAAGACCCCCTTATGTCTACTAAAATACAATGATTCTTCTGAGCTGAATGCTCCTGCATCAATATATCTCATTTTTTATTAGGTTACATAACATTTGGTATTAGAGCTTTGGATTCTAGGGTTTCGCTGTTGCAAACAAACCATCGTGGAGTTTTTTCTATAACATTTTTTTTACAAAGGTTCAGAAGCTGAAATGTTCACCATGAGGAGCTGAAATCCTGATGAACTTTATGTAAAAATTTCATATCTTTATTTGCTATATTTTCAAAGATATAATCGAAAGAAGTTAGGATTTTTGCATGCTATAAAATTTCGTCTCATATAGGTGATGTTGGAAAAATCATCATATCTTCCTCTACGAGAATTGGATTTGAATTTCGTAAAAAGTGGAAGAAAGTGCACAAGATTTAGTATCATTTTTATCATTTCCAATGCTAAAGGTCGAAACAGTGACACGTGTAACTTTGTACAAGTTTTCTCTACTGAACTAGTCCATAATTAGGTCATCGTAGGAGATTGGACATAACTTTGTCTTCAAGAATCCAAATTTGGTTTAACTTGCGAAATTGGAAATAAGACTCAAAGTGCTACCATAGGATCAAATTTCAGACCTTGTAAGTCCTAAATTACATAGATACACCAATTTCAATATTGAGCTCTTAGAAAACAAGAAAAATGTGTGTATTTTTTAAATCTTGCATAACTTTTGTTTGAAAAATCAGTTTGAAGTGATTCAAAGGGCATATTGAAGCATAGATATTATTATTTTTTTCTAAAATGCCTCCAAAATAAAATAATTCTACACCCATTAAGTCCTCATAAATCTCTACTATGACGCAAGAAGAAGAAGAATTGCAGCACGATATATCAAAATTATGGGACCAAGTGAAACAAATTTCACTCTCACAAAAAACAACCAAAGAGAACATGTATGGCTTAAAAAAAGACATGGATGGTTTAAAAATAGAAATAAAATATGACATGAATGGTTTAAAATAAGACATGGAAGCATCGATGAGTGTCAAGATGGAAGGATTGAAAAGGTAGTTACAAGAAAGGCTTCCAGGTGGTGACAAGGTAATCCATGAAAATCATGATGAGGACAAAAGGAATATGAATTATGATTTTAGAGACTCCAATGTGGGGTTTAAAAACCAACACGTCCCAAAAATATATAAGAAGAATTTTGATGGCAAGGATTCAGTAACATGGATACTACAAATGGAGAAATATTTTGATCTAAAGGATGTGCAACCCTCACAAAAATTACGTATTGCATCTCTATATTTAGAACCCAATCAATTTGTATGGTATAGATGGATTTTTTCTTGTAAACCACTTGTCACATGATCAACTTTTATGGATGAAATGATAGCACATTATGAATATACAAAGAGCAATACCTTCTTTAGCCAATTGATAAATCTCAAACAAAAGGGTTCAATGGCGGAACACATTGAAGACTTCCAAAAATTGAATATTAGGGTAACCGATATTCTATAGGAACATAGTATTGATGTCTTCATAGGGACTTTAAAAGATAACATCAAGCATGAGGTTATCATTTGGGAACATGATTTATTAGAGAAGGCATTCAGGGTGGCAAGAAAAATTGAAAGCAAAATTATGGCAACAAGGAAGTCTACCACTCACAACTATAAAGATGAAAGTGTTGTTGCTCCTAGTCTTCCACAACCTACAAGGTTGACACCACAACAATTGGAGGAGAAAAAAGAAAAAGGGATTTGTTACAGTTGTGATAGAAAATACACTAAAGGTCATAAGTGTGTTGAGAATAAATTATTCTACATGGACTGTGAAGAGGAGGAAGAAAATGAACAAGGAACATCAAAAGAGGAAGATATACACCAAGAACCAAACCTAGAGAAAGAAGAAATGAATCTAACCATATCTTGTAATGCATTGGAAGAAATTACCACTCCTCAAACTCTCTAGACAGAAGGATATATGAATAAGAAAAAGGTATTAGTGTTGATTGATTCGGGTAGTACCAATAATTTTATTCATTGTAAGATAGCCAAGGAATTGAATTGATTCCTATATCCAACGCCAGAGTGTCAAGTGATGGTTGTGAATTGAGGAACTATAAATTTCTCTGGAAAGTGTTATAATATAAAAATAACCATGGGGAAATATATATTAAATAGTCCAATGCTTTCAATTCCAATGGGTGGTGCTTAAGTTGTACTCGGAGTCCAATGGTTACAATCTTTGGGGATGATATCTTTCAATTTTCAAGAAATTTTATTGAATTTTTTTTGGGAAGGAAAGGAAATTGAATTAAGGGGTATCAAAAAGAAACCAAGCAACATAATAATATATAATGGCATGAAAAGGTCTTCTGAAGAAACAACAATGAGACATAATTGCACAATTATGCTCACTATAGGTTCAAACATTGAAATCATCTATTTCTCTAGATCTCCAAAAAGCCTTGGACAATCATTGCAAGGTATTTGAGACTCCTAAAGGCCTCCCACCTATTTGTGATCATGATCATTCTATTCATTTAATTCCAAGAAGTGTTCCTCCAAACATCAAGCCTTATAGATATCCTTATGCCCAAAAGAGTGAAATTAAATGTATGGTTGCAGAAATGTTAGAGGTTGGTATAATTGAACCTAGTCAAAGTTCTTTCTCTTCTCCAGTAGTATTGGTGCATAAGAAGGATGGATCATGGTGTATGTGTCTATTAGGATATTCCGACACATAGGAAATAGTTAAGTATAACTTGTTCTAGTATAGAGTTAGGTAAAGTGTGTTTCTTTACTATATACTTTTGTAACTTACAATCCGACGGTCACGATATGTAGTGATTTGATGGTTCATTCTCTCCTCGGTATTACCGACACTTGATCCGTGGATTAACACCCGATTGGTCCATGATCTCTATTTAAAGATCATGGAGGGTCATTTGTAGGTTAACTGTTCATGAAAGAAGCTAATGTAAATTTTCATTTTTTTATTAATAAATTGCCTGAAGTGGTCGAGTTGGCTCAGGCCGTGGACTGTTTCCCTCTTTGAGGGTTTTAACCACGTCAAAAATACTGGTGTATTGATTTGTGATCTGTTTGTGAGTAGTGTCCTTTGGTGTTATGTCTGAGGAACTTACCTTGTAAATTCCTACATGGTATCAGAGCTATTTGAGGGCCGCGTCTGTTGGTGATCCAAATCTGAAGCCGGTAGAACTGCATCCAACTGTCGTTTCCTAGATCTGTTGTTTCTGATTGCTTTCGGGCCAGGAGGACTGCTCTGTTGTGTTAGGAGCATCTGTTCCAGTAAGGAACCCCTTTTGTTTCACGTGAAAAGGTTTCTGGTAGCCCTAGCTATGTCATTTTTAAGATTTGGAGGTATACAGTGTTTATTTGCAGTTTCTAGTTATTTTCTCTTTATTTATTATTTCAGTTTACTTAGCTTCTTTTTTATTACCGGATCTAGACCTTTCATTTCTACGTATGCTCTTTGCCCTGCGACTCTGTGTGATCTGGGCAAATCAAAAATAGAGAGGAAGGATTTTTCTCATGCGTATGCTCTTTTTCGCCGCGCCTTAGTGTGATCTCGGAAAATCAGAAACATTGAGGAAAATATATAGTTTCCAGGTAAAGCTAACTTTAAGCCGTAAGGTTTTTTTTTTTGTATGTCCGTGTTGGGTTTTGTGTTTTTTTTTTTGTAGGAAAAAAAGAGGTTTCTCAAGCAAGCACACAACCCAAAGCTTCAGTGACAAGAAAAAAAACAAAGCCCCCCCCCCTCTCTCTCTCTCTCTCAAACTTTTTGTTTAGCTCACTTGGTTCAAAGCTAATTTATGAGAGTAGAGGTCTTGCGTTCAAGTCTCCTTTTTGTTGGGAAGGGGGCGTTTCTTTTCATTCCCGCACTTCGTCGGCACCTTCATCAACATTTCTTCAAAAAGCCATAACTTCTTCATTCGGAAGTCGTTTTCAGAGCCGTTTTTTTTTAACAAGTCTAATTTTTCGATATCTTTCCATTGGAACACTTAGTTTCAGAATATATAGATTCAGTTTTTGTTAAAATGGAAAGTCCATGCCAAGTTATTCTTGACAGCACCAACTACTTCCAATGGTGGTCCTACATTGTAGATTTACTTAGAAGTAAAGGTCTTTACAGAATAGCCTTAGGCCAAGAAACCAAACTGAAAGATGAAGATAAGGCAGCTAAATGGGAAAATAGGCAAGATCAAGCACGTTGGTTGATAGGGATGTCTATTTCTCCA
>APFE030572598.1:24631-49248 GCA_000404065.3 Pinus taeda
TATATATACATATCATATTATTGATAAAATCACCTTCCATTTTTCCTATATACCATGGAGATTCGCCCATTTATTATACATGTAAATTTAGGGGGGGTTCTTAAAATTTTCCCTGTATGACACAAAATAAACAAACATTACGAAATTAGGAAATGCTGGGGAAAAATTGAACCTAGTTACATTCAGAAATTAAACTTATTCGTTCAATGGAGCTAAGGGAATAATTTCTTTAGAAGGGAGAAAATTATTTCATTTGCAGAGAAAGAAGTACTTCACCCTCAAACAATAGTGGATACATTTTGTATATTAGTTTTAACATTATCTGAAGCAGAAGATGATTCTATCTAGAAATAGTATCCTTAAGCTGTTGGAATTTAATTCCAACTGCAACATAGACAGCTAGACAGAAATTCGATTTGCTGTAAATATTCCAGACTGTTGGATGCCTCAAAGTCGTGCTTGATATTTTTCACATTAATGTGGATTAAATTTTCAGAATGAAATTCCCCTGTAACAATTGACTTCATTTCTTCAAAAGGCATCACCGCTTGCTGCATTCAATGCACAGATAAGCTTTATAAGATATTTGTATTACTTTATTGTTTAAAGTCAAATATGTTGAACAAAAGTTCTTTTCTATATACAGAATGTTTGAAGCATGTTAGTGAGCATGGGAGTCTAACAAAAAGATAGAGAAGAAGGCAGAGCAGAGAAAACAGCCAGAAAACATAGTCGCTGTGTTTTGGAGTAGCAATGCATTCTACAGGCTATTTCTGCAACTGTCTGTGTGTTTCAGCAACACACTGTGTGGTGTTTCAGCAACTGTCTACCAGTTGATGAAACACGAACCTGTGTTAAAAAACAGAGTTTGTAAAAACAGAGAATGGAGTTTATAGTTATTCTAGAACTGTAGTTCTGAAGAAGTTTGTAATTTTTATTGTCATTTTTATGGTTAATAGAAACAAAGTTTTTCTCCATATCTTCTTTGTCCAGATTTCTCTCATTTCTTTATGTTGAGTTGAGGAACTTTTCTTCCTCTGTTTTGTTCAAAATTATCAGAAATTTCCATCATGGTATCAGAGCATTATTCTCTATGATTTTGTTTTCGGAATTTTAGCAGAAAATTTTCCAACAAGTGGTATCAAAGCGTCGTTCTCTTTCCTGTTCTGTGATTTTGTTTTTGGAATTTTAGCAGATAAATTTCCAAGAGTGGTATCAGAGCTGGTCTAGGAACTCAGTGAGTCAAAAACAGAGTTTGTTTTTCCACTATAGGAGCTGTAAGAAGCTTATTAAGCAGATTTTCTCCAGCAGAGAAGGATTTTTGCTTGTGTTAATTATACAGTCAGTATCTCTTCTTTACTTATACAGGTAAAGATGGCAGATGCTGGAAATGGTTTGACAAATTCCCAACTGCCACAGTTTAATGGGAAAAATCACAGTTATTGGTCCATAACAATGAGAGCATTGTTTGCTTCTCAAGGAATATGGGAGATTGTTGAAACTGGCTATGCTAAACCTGCAGATGCAACAACATTGGCTGCTATGACAGTAGCAGAAAGAGACCAGTTGAAGAGCGACAGGAAGAAGGATGCCAAATCCCTCCTTTTTCTCTTCTAATCAGTACATGAAAGTGTTTTTCCATGGATTGCAGCAGCAACAAAATCCAAAGAGGCATGGGATATTCTCAAAACTACCTATCAAGGCATGGAGAAGGTGAAGATTGCAAAGTTGCAGACGTTGAGGAGAGACTTTGAAACACTGAGCATGAAGGAATCTGATACAATCATTTTTCACTCAGGTTATTGGGCTGATAACCCAGATAAGTTCTCATGGTGAGATTCTTGAAGAAAGAAGGATTGTAGAGAAGATCTTGAGAATTTTACCCTCAAGGTTTGAATCTATTGTGGTAGCAATAGAAGAAACAAAGGATCTCTCACAGTTCACAGTAGATGAACTGAGTGCTTCTCTTATGTCTCATGAACACAGATTGAGTAGAGGAACATATTCCTCTTTCGAGCAAGCATTCAAGACTCATATGTCTTTTGGCCAAGGAAAAGGTTGAGGCAGAGCAAATAACAGAGGTCGTGGAAGAAGCCAAAACAAAGGCAGAAATAATCCTGCAAGCACCAGCGGAAGGAGCTGCAATCAGAACCAAGATGAAGGTTCAAGCAAACAACAAGCTCATGGACAAAGGTATGACAAATCCCAAGTCCAATGTCATTATTGTAAGAAATATGGGCACTACGCCAATGAATGTAGGAAAAACAAAATGACATGAATAGTAGGTAGAATACTAATTTTTCAAATGAAGAAGATAAGAATCCAAAGACTGTGTTGTTAACATGTAACATTGCACAAGACAAACAAGAAGATTTTTGGTTCTTAGACTCAGGTTGTAGTAATCACATGAATGGAAATATTGCAATGTTTGCCAATCTGGATGAAAATGTGAAATCTGAGGTAACAACAGGAACTGATAGTAAGATATCTGTCAAGGGTAAGGGAAGAGTCAGTATCCGAGCAAGAAATGGAGAACAGATGATTGTGCCAGAGGTATACTATGTACCTGGTCTGAAATGTAATCTTTTGAGCATCAGATAGCTCATTGACAAAGGTTACAATGTGTTCTTTAAAGATGATATGTGTACAATCAGAGACATACCTCCAAGTAAGAAGATCATTGCACAGGTGCAGATGACCGACAATAGAATGTTTCCTCTCAAACTCAGGGCAGATTTGAAGGAAGGAAGAACTATTGCAACTGTAACACAAGAAGTCTTTCAGGAACAAGTGAAAAATGAGAATTGGTTGTGGCACTTGAGATTTGGACATCTCAATTTTGGAGGCTTGAATCTGTTGCACAGAAAGGGAATGATAAAGGGATTTCCATTGATCGAGAAACCAGACAGCCTTTGTGAAGGCTGCATCTTGGGCAAGCAACACAAAGAAAGCTTTCCAGCAGGAAAGAGTATAAGGGCAAAAGCACCCTTGGAAATTGTTCACTCTGATGTGTGTGGACCGATGCAAATACCATCATTTGCCGGAAATAAATATGTTTCAACTTTCATTGATGATTACACCAAAAAGACATGGGTGTATATGCTGAAATAGAAGAGTGAAGTGTTTGAGAAATTCTGCCACTTCAAAACTCTTGTTGAAAAGCAGTGTGGGCATTATATCAGAGTGCTAAGAGTAGATAGAGGATGAGAGTACATCTCCAAAGACTTTCTGTATTTTTGCATAGAGAATGGCATACAAAAGTAGTTCATCGCAAGGTATACACCTCAGCAAAACGGTGTTGCTGAAAGGAAGAATATGACCATTCTTGACATGGTCAGAAGTATGCTGAAGGCAAAACACTTGGCAAATGAGTATTGGGCAGAAGCTGTCACTTGCGCAGTTTACATCTTGAATAGATACCCCACTAAAGCTGTCATGAACAAAATACCAGAAGAAGCATGGAGTGGTCAAAAGAAAACTATCTCTCACATGAGTGTATTCGGTTGTGTAGCATATGCACATGTACCAGATCAGCTAAGGAAGAAGCTTGACAGTAAGGGGGAAAAGTGTGTCTTTATTGGCTATTGTGATGAGTCAAAAGCATACAAACTATATATTCCATCCATCAAGAAATTAATAGTAAGGAGAGGTGCAGTTCATTGAAGATGAAGCTTGGGATGGAAGCTTAGAGAAGACATTGAATGTGAAGACAATTGTGTCTCACAAAGAAGAAGAGGAAGGGACAGCAACAAATAATCCTTCCTTGGTGGCTCCTCCTCCACCACAGCAAGTACAACAAACCACACCACAAGTTGGAATTCAAATAGCCTTGAGAAGTCAAGGAAGTGCTTCTCCAAGCACACCACAGGGATACAAAATACCCTCGAGTTTGGATGGAGCTCCAAGCACACAAAGAAGACCAAGATTCAGAAATCTGAATGAGATTTATGAACAAGGAGAAGTAAGTAACAATACCGGTCTGAATTCATTATTCGCTTTGTATTGTTATGTTGATGACCCAGTTCATTTTAAAGATGTTGTAAATGAAGATAAATGGATTGAAGCAATGAATGAAGAAATTGGTGCAATTGAGAAGAGTAAAACATCGGAGTTAGTGGACCTCCCTGAAGGCAAAGATGCCATTGGAGTTAAGTGGGTCTATAAGACTTGTTGTGAAAGGCTACAAGAAGCAACAAGGCAAAGATTATGATGAAACCTTTGCACCAGTAGCAAGGATGGAAACAGTCAAAACAGTGTTGTCTATTGTGGCACAACACAAATGGAAGATTTATGAGATGGATGTTAAATCTGCATTCCTGAATGGAGTGTTAAAAGAAAAGGTTTATGTTGAACAACCTTCAGGCTATGAAGTTGAAGGAAAAGAGCATAAAGTCTACAAACTGAAGAAGGCTTTTTATGGGCTGAAGCGAGCTCCAAGAGCATGGTACAACAGAATAGATGCTTATCTGATTGAGAATGGATTTGATAAGTGTGATGGTGAACCCACACTTTACATAAAGGAGAATGACGGTAAGATTCTTATTGTTGTTTTACATGTAGATGATTTGATTTTTACTAGAAATGATGCTTCTCTCATTGTTGATTTCAAAGCAGTCATGAAAAGTGAATTTGAAATGAATGACTTGGGCTTCTTAAGATATTTTCTTCGAATTAAAGTAGACCAAAGTGAAAATGGTGTTTTCATTTCTCAAGTTAAATATGTAGAAGCATTGTTGAAGAGATTTAAAAAGCATAACAACAAGGCAACTGTGACTCGAACTGTAATGGGGTTGAAATTGACCAAAGAAGACAACAACAAGGATTTTGATCCAAAATTGTACAAGAGCATAGTTGGCAGCCTTATGTACTTGACTGCAACTAGGCCAGACATTATGCACGTTGTAAGTTTAATCTCCAGATTTGTGGAAAGACAGAAAGAGACTCATTGGCAGGCAACCAAGAGGATTCTAAGGTATGTGAATGGAACGAAGGGGTTTGGTATTTTATACTCCTCTTCTGAAAGTTTCATGTAAACAGTTTACACTGACAGTGATTGGGCTGGAAGTGTTGATGATAGGAAAAGCACATCGGGATATGTGTTTCATATGGGATCGGGAGCCATCTCATGGGCTTTTAAGAAGCAACCAGTGGTGTCTTTGTCAGCAGCAGAGGCAGAGTATGTGGCAGCAATAGCAGTAACATGCCAAGCAGTGTGGTTGAGAATAGTTCTCAGAGATTTGTGTCATGAATAAGAAAAGGGTACAACCATTTACTATGACAATAGCTCGACAATAGCATTGTTTAAAAACTCTATTTTTTATAAAAGAAAAAAGCACATAGACACCAAATTTCACTTCATACGTGAATTGGTTAACAATAGTGAGATTGTTTTGCAGCATTGCAGAACAAAAGATCAGTTAGTTGACATCTTGACAAAACCATTGGGAAAGAAAAGTTTTGATCATTTCAGGAAATGCCTGGGTATGCAGAAAAACCCAACAATTGAAATTAAGCGGGAGTGTTGGAATTTAATTCCAACTGTAACATAAACAACTGAACAAAAATCTGATTTTCAGTTGATATTCCAAACTGTTGGATGCTTCAAAGTCGTGCTTGATATTTTGCACATTAATGTGCATTAAATTTTCAGAATTAAATTCCCTTGTAACAGCCGACTTCATTTCTTCAAAAGGCATCACTACTTGTTGCATTCAATGCGCAAATAAGCTTTAGAAGATATTTTTATTACTTTATTGTTTAAAGTCAAATATGTTGAACAACGGTTTTTTTCTATATATAGAATGTTAGAACCATGTTAGTGAGCATGGGAGTGTGAGAAAAAGATAGAGAAGAAGGCAGAGCAGAGAAAACAACCAGAAAACAGAGTCGTTGTGTTTTGGAGCAGCAATGCATTCTACAGGCTGTTTCAGCAACTGTCTGTGTGTTTCAGCAACACACTGTGTGGTGTTTCAGCAACTGTCTGTGTGTTTCAGCAACACACTGTGTGGTGTTTCAGCAACTGTCTACCAGATGCTGAAACACGAATCTGTGCTAAAAAACAGAATTTGTAAAAACAGAGTATGGAGTTTATAGTTATTCCAGAACTGTAGTTCTGAAGAAGTTTGTAATTTTTATTGTCTTTTTTATGGTTAATAGAAACAGAGCTTTTCTCCATATCTTCTTTGTCCAGATTTCTCTCATTTCTTTATGTTGAGTTGAGGAACTTTGCTTCCTCTGTTTTGTTCGAAATTATCATAAATTTCCATCATGATATGAGAGCGTTGTTCTCTGTGATTTTGTTTTTGGAATTTTTGCAGAAACATTTCCAACAAGTGGTATCAGAGCATCGTTCTTTGTCCTGTTCTGTGATATTGTTTTTGGAATTTTAGCAGAAAAATTTCCAACATAAGAAAAGTTTTACAAATAGCTTATTTGAGTGACATTGAATGCATTCTAAAGAAAACAATTGAATTAGATAATATAGTTCACATGCAGAACAAATTAAACCAAATACGACTGAGAACGACTTGGAGATACCAAAGCAAACTTGAAGATTTCTATTCGAAAATAAAATAAACACCTGTGCTACCAGAAAACATAAAATAATGAGCGACATGAACAAGAAAAAAATGAAGGATGGTACACTCTTTTCTTTCTATGTATATATATCCACATTCATAGTTTATAATAAGATAAATAGCTAAAAGGCATAATTATTTTGAAATAAGCGTATCTTAAAATATTCTATGAATAAATTCATACTATTCACATAATAATTATTCATAATTATATATGCAATTTAAAATCTTTATTTCCTAGATTCATCTTAACTAGGATCAAATCTATTTTCACTCTAAAAGAGGTTTTCACCTCAAGAGATTTGGTCCCTCTTGATGCTTGGTATATCTGATCCCTCTAGATGCTTGGTAGATCTAGAGTTAAGTTGGATCTAGGTTGGTCCTTATTATATCAATTCATTTTTTTTAACCACTATTAGTTTAGAATTTACCAATGCAACATATAATGTTTAACTTTGAAAAACAAATATTTTTTTTTTTCAATATTTTTTTTCTCTTTTTTGATGGATGAAGGTAGGGTGGTTTGAATATTGAATCTGAAGGAGCTCATCACTTCAATACCAAGATACCAAGGCAATAGTCAATTCAACTAGTCCCTTGGGTTTTATTTTTCATTGATTATTAACAAAACGTTTTTTTGGACCATAAAGTGAGTTATATTTTTTTTACAATAAAATGTCATGTGCATAACTATCTCACATATTTTAAGCCATAGTTTGTGGATATAGTTGCAATATTCATGCATGAATTTTAGGTATTTGTGTAGCGGTTTTTTTATCCTTAATATTTACATGAAAACCATCCGAAAATAAAATCCTTGAGAATAACTCATAATTCGGTAAATAATAATTTTACTATTAGTTTCTTCCCACCATAATTATTTTGCATAAAAAATGGATAGAAATAAAATGTAAATAAATATACCTATGAAGAATTACTTATTAGCATAATATATATTTTCCATTGACCAATGTAAATTATAATTTTTAATGCAATTTTTCAAAAACATAATTTCCAACTTAAATGGACCATAATTTTTGAAGAGGCTAACCTATTTTACAAGACTTTAACTTGCAAAACATTGTTCATAATTTTATTAATCAAAGCTAAATTACAATACACCTCACACATATTTCATACATTACATCTACACATCTCTCACCTAAATACACAATGAAATTTACACTCAATATACTTCTCTATTTTATATATAAATTCCACATATGGTTAATAATTTTATTAATAAAAACTAAATTAAAATACATCTCCCACATACTTCTTACATTATACCTATACATATCTAACTTCAATACACAATAAAATTTACACTCAATATACTTATCTCTTTCATATATAGATTTCAAAGTTCCAAGTAGCTTGAAGTAAAAGATAAACATGGGGATAATGCTAAAGATTCTTTTATCTTTAACTGCAAATTTCGGACCGTACGTTTTTATTCTTAACTCTTGAGAAATTGATATTTTTTTGCATCTTATGATATATTTTACGTACCCACTTAAAAGAGTCACGGATTGTCTCACACAGACGGTTAAGTTGGTACGTGGCAGTATTGAATTGTGAATGCTACATGAAAGTTTGAGTGGATTTCGTTCTTTAGATTTAAAAATATTTTTAAAATACATGATATTCTGTGATATTTAATGTTTTGAGTTAGTTTTTTGCATTTTTAATTTTAAATTGAATAATGAATGGTACCTTATATTTTGTGATATTTAATGGTTTTGAGTTTATTTTGTCTTTTAAAGTATTTTTAAAATTTAAGATTAAAATAAATTAAATAAAAATAAAAATAAATTATATTTCTGTGATATTAACTGAGGACATATATATTATTCATGGCATGCTTGGTCCTCTGAGGTCTCTTTTAGCTCTGGCTAATACGATTCCTACTCTCATTTCTGTGCTTTCCAAATGGATCAATACAGATGTGAACGCAGATCCCTCGAGGTACATGATGGTTATGTTCATGGTAGAGAAAGGCTTGTATAACGTGTTGATCATCTGAAGGATGGAGAAGAATTAAGCTCCAGTGATGCTAATTGGGAAAACAAGGATAGAACGTCCTGTAAGACCGAAGAGAAAGAGGTGAGCATAGAGCAGATCTTTCACTGTAAGATTTTTGAGATACAGCAAAACAATAAACAAGCTTGCAAGAGAAGGAAGGAAGCGAGCAAGACTTGAGAAAAGAATGAAAAGTTTCATTTATTCTACAATATTGGTTTAGAATAAATACATAAAAGCAACTAAGTTAAGCTTAGTTGTACATGCAATAACTAAAGCTAATTGTGTTTTATCTTATGTTAATGTGTACATGTGCCACATGCAAGCAATAAGTTAACTGGAGCTAATCTAGGTGCATGTACACCAACACAACCAGTCTAAGTGCATGTACACCAACATAGCTAGTCTAAGTGCATGTACACCAACACCCCCCCTTAAGCATAACTTAGGTGAGTGTGATGCAAAATGAATGAGTCCCGACAACACGGCCATTTTAGGTACCCATATACAATGCATAAAAAAAAGGAGAAAAGAGGGAAAACCCAGTGGGAAGAAAACCCCCCCCCCCCAAAAATATAATGCAAAAGTAGAGAAAAGACAACTGCTAGGCAGTCGTGTCCTTCACCCGATCTTGTAGGAATCGAAACTTCTACTCTTGAAATACTTTTGGACGCGAACTTCCTGGAGTGTTAGTTTGAGCTCCTCAGGAAGCTCCAGGTGACCTGTAAAGAAGGTCTGACACATACAATTCCACATCTTGGCCACATCCTCGTCCGTCAACATGAGGTTGGGGCGATGAATAATATTAGATTCCCTGAGCAGCCTGACGTGAGTGGGTGTGTCAATGAGGCAGTCCATGAGCCCAACGTATTGTGTCACGGGTTTGCGGCGTTTCGGATTGTTGAACTCTAAGGAAATCATGTTCCTCAAGAACACTTCTACGTAGATATTGGATGATACAGTGATCCGCGGAAGGTACAGGGTCTCGGAATATTTGTCGAATCGGATGCGTTCCTTCGGGTCAGAGAAAGATTTGAAGTTAATCTCGGCAGTGTGCAGCTGCTCCGCGTTGTATGAGTCGAGAAAATCGCGATGGCCACTGGTGATTGGATGAGAGATGAAAATACCACATCCAATTGCAACACAGCCTGAGAGGGAGCGTTTCACCCTTTGAAATAGAGGCTGATCTGGCCGGTTGTCCTCAGTCGTCATCTCTAAGAAGGGCGAAACGATTGCATGCATGCAATCTAGCAAATGTGGCTTTTCTGCGACTGCATCAAACTTGTCTATCTCGGCTGCATAGAAAGGAGACAACACCGTTCACGTCTTCTTCAACACGTAAGAGAAGTCTCGCTCGTGTGCCTCAGCTAACACATCTTTCCCCATGTCAAAAACATGTTGGAGGACAAACAGAGGAATCTGGTTCTCCAGTTTTAAAATATCGCACTTAAATTGATACTGTTATCATCCGATGGTTGACTGCCACGAGAAGGAGCACCCGCTGTCTATGGCTAATCAGGGCCAGAAGGAGCTGCCGCGGGCTGATCAGATCCATGCATCATATAAGCATGCATGGGCATGGATGGCTCCATAGCTAAGAGTGCTTGTGGATCTTCCTCAAAGAGAGGGATAGAGGCAGGACCATCAAGGATATCACTCATGCTGCGCCATTTTTGTGTTGAAGGTGGTCGAGAATCTTCCGAACTACGTGCAGAAGTATGATCTCATTGTTCAACAACTGGTGGTCTAACATGGGTCACGGGAAGAGACTCATCGTCATCAGAATGTTGGTCTGAAGTTTCATTTGAATACTCATCAATGAGTGGTGATGGAAACTTGGTAACAAGTTCATCTACTGGTGCATGCGAAATATCTTCGTCAAACTTTACACTCATTTCTTCATTTGCATGCGTAAGTAGCAAAATAGAATGAACTTTACTGTGACTAAGAGAAAGGAGAAAAGATTGCCATATTTCATCTTGTTTTCCAAACAATCCTTCCAAAATTTTCCATATTTCATTTGGAGTTGACATGATTCAACATGAAATAGCAGTTCTTGAGATATAGATAAAGATAGGATGTCGAAGGCCTCGTCCATGCGATTGAAATATCTTGATTTCTCTATTTCCGATGTTGGTTCAACTTCCATTTCCATGGTTATTCGAAATAAGCCTCTACTTCTCACATGAAGTTGAATCTTTGGCTTCCATTCGAAATCATTATATGGAGTGAGAATTGTCGATTGTGGAAACTCCAATTGAGACTCCATTCTTTGTTGTTTCTTCAATCTTCTGAACCTGCAAATATAATTGCTTGTGCACTGATTACAAATCCCTGTGCTCTGATACCATGTAAGATTTTTGAGATACAGTGATCTAGATCTGCAAAACAATAAATAAGCTTGCAAGAGAAGGAAGGAAGCGAGCAAGAATTGAGAAAAGAACGAAAAGTTTAATTGATTCTACAATATTGGTTTAGAATAAATACATAAAAGAAACTAAGTTAAGCTTATTTGTACATGCAATAACTAAAGCTAAGTGTGCTTTATCTTATGTTAATGTGTACATGTGCCACATGAAAGCAATAAGTTAACTGGAACTAATCTAGGTGCATGTACACCAACACAGCTAGTCTAACTGCATGTACAACAACACAGCTAGTCTAACTGCATGTACACCAACATTAACGACGAGAAGGTGCCTCCATGGTGGCAACCGATCACTTTCAAAGCAATATTTGTGAGCATGGTCATGGGTGTCATGTTTTGTATAGTTGTCGTGAAATTGAACCTCACCAACGGAATCATCCCTTTACTCGATGTTTCTGCTGGATTGAAGGGATTTTTTATCATCAAAACATGGACGAAATTCCTTGAGAAGTCCGGGTTCCTGAAAACCCCATTCACAAGACAGGAAGCTACTGCGATTCAAACCTTTGTGGTGGCTTGTTATGGGATTGCATTCAGCGGTATGTATGGATCACTCTGAAACCTTTTATGATGAATTGTTATGCCATTTTGGTTCTGAATCACATTTTAATGGCAGGGGGATTTGGATCATATTTGTTGGGTATGAGCAGAAAGATCTATGAACAGGCAGGCATAAATACTCCTGGGAATACTGCAGAGAATCTCAAAGATCCAAATCTTAGCTGGATTGTTGGTTTTCTTTTCGTCCTGAGTTTTTTAGGACTGTTAGCCGTTTACCGCTTCGGAAGGTAAGGAAAGGTAAGGAAATTTGGAATCGTAAGAACGAGCGTAGTTTTGATTTAGGATTTTTATGTTTTTATTTTTTGGTCGCGGTAAATGCGAATTTCAATTTTGCCTGGCTTTCTTCTTGGCTGCTTATTAGATAATGGTGATAGACTATAAGCTCACCTATCCATTGGTACAGCAACAGCTATTCTCATAAATGGATTCACACTCCTGAGGGAGATAACCTAGCCAGGTAATGCTAATGTGATGCCAGAATACATAATTGTTAGAAACTTTACGGATTATCAAGTGGATATAATCAGAGTCCAGTTGATCCCCACACTGAAGTATCAACGATTTTTTCATCGTACACTGCGTTGCCCTAAAAAATTGCAGAAAACAAGTCAGGTCTCTTGGAAAATTCTTTACGCTTAGTTTTCTCTGCGGTTTCTTTCAATGGTTTTTCACAGCTGGCAATTATTGTGGCTTTCAAAAGTTTCCTACTTTCGGATTAAAAGCTCGGGATCACAAGTATGTATTTAGGTTGGATGTCTTTCGTTGTCTTATACTGAACGGTTGGATGACAGTTTATTTGTTTTGTTACCCAATTTAATTACCCATGAAACATATCATAACATCATATTGGAACAAAAACTTATTTGTTGTCGATGGACATTATTTAAATTGTTATAAATTCGTTTTCTTTTTCGCTTAACTCAACTTTATAGGAAGCTTTTGGAATCTGACGTTTAAAAAAATTGATCATTTTCAAGAATTGACAATCGACATAAGTAAAACTTTTATGTAGCTGAACTTCATTTGGTTGCAAATTCCAAAAATATTCCGATATCTAACGGATAAAACACAAAATGGAGAAAACAGGTTTTAATGATAAGTATATTGCAGAATTTTCTGCGACTTCAGCTCGACATATATAGGAGTTGGAATGATCTGTCCTCATTTGGTAAACTTGTCCATATTGTTCGGAGCGGTCATCTCTTGGGGTCTAATGTGGCCTCTCATTCATAACGAGAAAGGAAACTGGTACACTGCCGATGACTCGACTATGCAGGGTCTCCAAGGTTACAAGGTCTTTGTGGCTATTGCTCTCATATTGGGCGATGGACTCTATAATTTCGTCAAAATCATGGTTATCAGTGGGACCAATCTGTACAGTCAAAGGAAGGAAAAGAGGGCTCGAAATGGTCTTCCAATGGTAAACAGTGATGAGAATGAGGCACCAGTGGATGCAGAAATACCCTGTGATGAACAACGGTGGAACGAGATGTTTATGAAAGACAGTATACCCTTATAGGTAGCCGGAGGTGGGTATGTGGCTCTTTCTGCCATATCCATAGGGGTCATCCCACAGATTTATCACCCCGTGAAATGATACTTTGTATTGGTGGCCTACATAGTGGCACCCGTTTTGGCATTTTGCAACGCATATGGATGTGGGCTGACGGATTGGAACTTGGCCTCCACATATGGGAAACTAGCCACCCTCATCTTCGAAGCGTGGTCAGGGAAGGACGACAGCGGTTTACTGGCAGGCTTAGCTTCTTGTGGAGTGATGATGTCAATAGTTTCTACTGCCGCAGATCTGATGCAGGATTTCAAAACTGGATACCCGACCCTGTCATCGCCAAGGTCGATATTTTTGAGTAAAGTGATTGGGACCCCCATGGGATGCATAATAGCTATTAGCACCCTGTACCTTCTGCTTATTCTACAAGGCCTTCGATGTGGGAGATCCAAATGGAGAATATCCGGCACCCTTTGCACTAATATATAGAAACATAGCCATCCTTGCAGTGCAAGGATTTGGTGCCCTTCCCAAATACTGCCCCACTATGTGTTATTGTTTGTTCATAGCAGCCATCGTTATCAACTTGATAAGAGACATTGTACCCAAAAAGGTCTCTCAGTATATTCCCATGCCGATGGCGATGGCTATACCTTTCTACCTAGGAGGTTACTTTGGCATCGATATGTGCGTGGGGACAGCCAGAGTATTCATTTGGCAGAAGATCAACCGCAAAGATGCTGACGTAATAGTTCCTGCAGTCGCTGCTGGTCTCTTATCTGGAGATGCCATTTGGACAATTCCTCAGTCGTTTCCGTTTCTGGCTAAAGTCAATCCTCCCATTTGCATGAAATCCCTGTCCCGGAGCATGAACAGTAAAGTGGATGCCTGGAATACCTAGGAAGGCCTAATCCAAAGAGATAAGAAGTAGATATTTATCCTGTTGCGAGTGTGATATGTACGAGGAAAGCAATTGTTGTGGATGTACAAAATATGTGTAAGACTACTTGATGTTCTTTAGTGAGATGGTAATGTAGGCTCCAAGCTTGTATTGTGAGTAGTTTTAATATGTGTATCTCTATAAAATGTACAATGAATTCTCAAATTTGAATCTCTGAGTTTGGGTATATTTCTGTTAGGCCTTTGGGACCTGGAGTGAAAAAATTCACCTAACTTTTGATTATTTGATTTCAAAGAAATTAAGGGTTAAGGTTATTGGTGAAAATTCATATAATAAGTTGATTGAGGAATTATGTCAATTTCATTTTGATGGTTGAAACTATTACATTCAAGTTTTCATGATTTGAGCAGAGAGGCTCATTTTACATTTCACTGTAGAGGATAAAGGGATGTGTGAGTATGTCAGTGTTCAATTTGCAACTGACAAATACCTCTCTTAAACTAAAAAATAAAATATTCTCTATATAGAAAAGAATATGCCTAATAAAAAAAAAAAATAAATATATATAATATATAATAAAATATTCTAATGTGACTATCAATAAAATGTTTTAATATGAATTAATATTGAATTATACTTAACAATATATTAATAACAAAAAATCCATTTTAATATAGGTTGATAAAATAGTTGAATATACATATTATATGTTGGGTATTTTTGTTTGCAATGGGAAAATACCAAAACCAGACAAACACCACAGAGCCAATGCTCTGTTTCCTTTGCTCCAGGATCTTTTTGCTCAAAGGACCCTTTTAAAAAAATAGCTGAGAACAGAGTATTTCACCACCATAAAAAATTTCCATTCATTAAAATAAACACACTAATACATATTCATCGTCTTTGCTGAGAGGGATTTACCAAAACATTACAAAAGAAATTACTCTGTCTCCTTTGAAATTTTACACCACTGTGTGTAAAAATTTCATTTACATTCACTGCTGTGTGAAAACAAAACTTACAGGGATTTACACATTTACCTTTTCACTGATGTGTGAAACAATTCATGGTTTCACATACTTGCCCATGGTTTTTCTTCTTTCACTTATTTGCCTTCTCCTGCACTGCTGTGCATTCTTTTTACATCACATTACAAACAAAAAACTTTACCCTGCTGCATTTTTACCATGGTCTTCATTTGCTCCTCTGTTCTATTTTTTTTTCTTACACACTGCTGTGTGTTTTCATTGCGTATTCACAAAAATGAACCACACAAAAATTACATAACATTAAAAAGAAATCACCCGCACTTCTGTGCTTTCTTCCCTTCTCCTTTTTCACGCTGCAGGGGTCGCTCTATATGTTTCATATGCGATTACATAACACGCATTTCACATTACGATCCTCGTGTGTTTTTCACATGACACACTGGATTACAAACCATTGTTTTTACATTGGCTGTTGCGAGCCCAAATTACATGTGCTCCCCGTGTGCGATGCAATTACCATATGACTCAGAACTTTTCGGTGCTGCAGACCCTATTTTTGTTTTCTTACTGGCGCGAACTAAAAAACACAACCTCCCCGTGTGTAATACTCATAATACACAACACAAAATGGGGTCAATGTTTTTAAAAACATATATTAAAAAAAAAACCTATGTTATATTTCGCCCATGCTCCTATTAAATTGCCGTAAAGAAATATTAATACGCCGTAAGGAAAAAACAATGAACACATTACCGAACTCATGCCATTGCATTTAACATAAGGTATGGTCCAGGTCCATTACTCCACGCTTCATTAATTTTGACATACACCGTAAGGAAAAAACAATGAACACATTACCGAACTCATGCCATTGCATTTAACATAAGGTATGGTCCAGGTCCATTACTCCACGCTTCATTAATTTTGACAGGCCCCCGTACGTACTTTGGACAGTGTAAACGGCGGAGACCTTTCCTGGAGATCGAACGGCGGAGAGGATCCTGATTAATCGGACGGATATCGGGCGGGATGAGAAGACCGAAAGTTACCTTCCAATGGATGTCAGTGGATGACGTCACGGCGATCCACATGTCAGCACCAAATTTCATCGGAGCCCTTCGTCCGGAAACAGCTTTAGGCTGAAGGGTGGTGCGATGGCTTACTGTCGGTTTCAGTGATGTTTCGGTGGTTTTGGGCGTGCGTTGACTGCTGACCCGCGCGCCTTAACTGCTGGCCTCCCACGCACAGGGGAAATTATAACTTCAACACTCCCCTTTAATTTCACCTGCTGGGCATTCAATCTTACCCAAACACCTCCTCAACTCCTTGACATGCTGCTGTTGCAAAAGAGTCTTCTTCTTAACAGAGGGATTCACCACTGTCTATGCTGAAAACATCTTCCTCTTCACAGAGGGATTCGCTAACACTGCTTCACATGCAGTTCCACAAGCAACAAAATAGTCTTCCTCTTAATAGAGGGATTAACCTGAAACTGTGCTTAAGAGCACCTTCCTCATGATAGAGGGATCCACCATACCAATGTGCTGAAGAACACCTTCCTCTTGACAGAGGGATCCACCTGTGACTATGCTGAAAAGCATCATCCTCTTGATAGAGGGATTTACCATGTGTATGCTAAAGAGCATCTTCCTCTTGACAGAGGGATTTACCATGACACTGTGCTGAAAAGCACCTTCCTCTTTAATAGAGGGATACACTAAGAAATTCACTTCCTCTCACTGAGGGATTATTGCCAAACACTGCTTTAGATGCAGTTTCAAAACAAAACATTCATTGCACTGTTGTGCATACTCATTACATTGTTCTTTTTATGCTGCTGCATTTCTCTGCTGCACTGTTGTGCCATCTTCTTTGCTGCGTCTACCCCACACTGCTGTGTCTACACTTGCTATTGTGTCGCTGCACTTCACTTACATTTCTTTGCAAACTTTGCATTGCTGTGCATTCTTCAAAGACATAATACTCTGTCTTTTCTGGAACAATTACTTTGTCCCACCTTACAAATTTACACTGCTGTAAAGGAAAAATTTCTTTTCCATCTGCTGCTGTCCATTACCTTTCATTTCTTCAACAAAAAAAACTTCATGCTGCTGCATTTTCTTATTTGCATTGATGTGTAAAAACATATTTCTTCACTCTCTCTTAGTTCTGGTTTCATTTTCTTCGCACTACTGTGCTTCTCCTTCTTGCCATCACGCTGCTGCCTCTTCTTATGCACTGTTGTCCATACCCATAACCATAGACTCTGTCATCCTGGGTTTTTATTTGCTGCTGCGTTGCCTCTGCAATTTGCACTGTGGCTGCCTTTTGTTTCATCACACTGCTGTGTGCCCATACACTAACTCTTTACTCTTCATTACTTGCACACAGAGAGAAATCATCCTCACGCTGTTTTGCGCTGCATTCTCCACACAAAAGAAATTAACACGGGCTGCTGCCTTTTCTTTTTACACCTTGCTTCACACAATCTTAGTCTTCATTCATTTTTTTACACAATGCACTGTTGTGCAGTACCTTTCATTTTTCTGCTGCCACACATTATCAAAAAATCTGTTGTCCCTGTTTCTCTTTATGCATTTCTTTGCGTGCTGCATTGCATATGAAGAAAAACATTACATTTTTTTTACTGTTGTGCATTGTACTCACTCTGCTGTGAGTATGTTCTCGCACATTTCATAGAAGGAAACTACCTTCCATTGCTATGCATTTCAATGCATGTGCTCCATAACAAAAATTCAAAAAACTGTTGTTTTATGTTTTATCTTCCCACTGCTGTGAAGGTCTCCATGCTTTGCATACTTTTCTTATTGCGCTGCTACACTTCACATTTGAGCGCTGCCCCTTTTTCTTCTCTGCTTTTATGGCAGATTTAACTTCATATTTTCCCCATATAAAAGGTCTTCATCAAAGAGTAACTGTTAAAACAGTTCAGCAACAAAAATTACAAGCTCCCCTTTAATGTGTGCTTGTCTTCTTTTGGCAGACTCTTCTCAAAACAAATTTAGATCCACTGGGGAGTTCAAGGGATTTTCAGATTGCCTTTCCTTCCTTCTCCATACTTTTGTAACTTTCTTCTTTTACATGGGTCTAGCTTGTGTAAGAGCCCATGTCAAGTTACAATCTCGTGCCATATGCCCAATGTTATGACACTTGAAACATTCAACATTGTTCATGAATAAAAATTCATGATTTCTTCTTGTGAAATTATTTCTTGGAGATTGTCGGGGACCACAACATCTATCTCCATGAAATGCTCTACAGTCTTTTGTCATATGACCAAAGTTTGAACAAGAATAACAATAACCAAAAAATGAACTTTGGTACCTGTGAGATGGAGGTTTCCTTGACGTACTTCTGAAGCCTTGCTGCCTTGAGGTCCTTTGATGATCACCATTGCCTCTTGCCTTTTTGCCATCAGCTACATTTCTTCTTGGAGCTGGTTTTCTACTTGGAGCAGGATTTCTTCTATGGCAACCTTCATTTTTCTCCTTTCCATTGCTGGAACTAGGAACATCACCATTTCTTTCTGGCTTCTTCACATCTCCTTTGCTTAAAGCATTTTCATCCTTGTTTGAGGATTCACCTACATACCCAAGTCCTGATTTATCAGATGGAGATCTGTGATAGCTGAGCATATCATCCAAAGCTTGAGAGCTTTTCATGATCTTGTTCATCCCTTCAACCTTCTTCCTGAGGAGGACAATCTCTTCCTCCAATCTTTCACACTCAGTATTCTTCTTTGCAACTTGTTCCTCAGTTTCTTCCTTGCTTCGAGTAGCTTCAGCTGCTGCTATTTTAAAAGAGATTATATCTGACTTCATTTTGGAGATTTCTGCTTGACTGCTCTCCATTTTCTTTTCAGCTTCTTGTGCCTGCTTCTTGGCTTCATTCAACTGATTTGTCATGGATATGACTTCTTCTTGATGCTTCTTTTTGCTTTCATCAAGTTCCTTCTTAAGCTTGGCAAGCTCTTCATCCCTTTCTTGCACTTGAAGCTTGATGAGGTCAACCTTCTCATTTTCAGCTTCTATGATGGGTTCAGAATTTTCTTCTTGATTCATGGTCATGATCAGTGCTCCCTTTGCATGAAGGTCATGAAGTTTGTCCCATATATCCTTTGCTAATGAATATTTTCCTAGATTCTTCTTTACAGAATCAAGCAGCCCATCCAAGATTGTCTTTGCTGCTTTTGCATTGTACTCCTTGGATTCTCCATCCATTTTGCTATCATCAATCACTGACTCCCAAATTTCAATCCCTTGAGACTTTAAGAAAGTCCTCATTTTTATTTCCCATATATCAAAGTTCCCATTTAACCTTGGAGCCTCAAATAAAATGCTTTCAAATAGTTTGTTTTCTATTTTAATAGAAGAGGGAGACACAACCTTAGGGGATTTCGACACTTTCTTCTTTGACCTTGCCATTCTTAACTATTTTTAAAATCCTTGACTGTGTTTTTAAAATGACTCACTGTTTCTTCAACAGCAACTCAAAAACTTGAGAAATCCCTGAATCCCTTTGGCTGAAACTTCACACAGCTGGAGAAGCTTTACTGCTACTGCAACAAGGGTCTTTCCTTCAGCTTCTTTGACACTTCAAAGAGCATGAACCTGCTTTGTCACCATCAAAGAGCCTGGACTAGCTCTGGTACCACTATTGGGAATTTTTCTGATAAAATCCCAAAAACAAACAATATTCATGCACACAGAGGAAATGTTCTGTTTCCTTTCTCTGCTCCAGGATCTTTTGTGGACAGGGAAGCCTTAAAAAAAAATTACTGAACAGAGTATTTCACCACCATAAAATGATTTCTATTCATTAAAACAAAATTACTAATACATATTCATCCTCTTTCACTCAGAGGGATTCACCAAAACATTACAAAAGAAATTACTCTGTCTCCTTTGAAATTTTACACCACTGTGTGTAAAAATTTCATTTACAATTCACTGCTGTGTGAAAAACAAAAATTACAGGGATTTACAGTTTTACATTTTCACTGCTGTGTGAAACAATTCATGGTTTTACATACAAAACCTGCCCTGGTTTTCTTCTTTCACCTCTCGGCCTTTCCTCCTGCACTGCTGTGCGTTTTTACATTACTTACTTCCCCTGCATTACAATGCCTATTCAAAAAAAACTTGTTTTCGCACTACAATGCAATCCTCTCATACCAGTCCCATTTTGCACCAACTGTGCGTTTCACCATTTCTTCACACAAGTCAACGGAATAATAAACATAATGCATATCTTATGGACTGTTGTGCATACATCCTCTTTCACGCTGCCCCTATTCTTTTTTCTTCTACACACTGCTGTGTGTTTTCATTGCGTATACAATGAACAACAAAAACCATTACATGACAATACAATTTCTTGTGCCATACTGTCGTGGATAAAAAAAATAATATAATTAAAAACATTTACCAACATTCTATGACCTCAATTAATTTCATTAATTATTTCAGCATGGCGGTCACTTAATTTAGTGAGCCTTGCATATGGTTTTAACAGTGATAGGGAGGTCAAACAAAGAACTTTTACTTCACGTAAGTCATGGCGCAGACCTATACGCAGCCTTGGTTCAATCGGACGGTGAACAACATTGCCTTTAATCGGACGGTTGCAAGCAATATCAGGCAGACTTTTCTGACTGACCTTTATTGTCCGATAAATGTCAGAGGGTGATGTCACCCCACCTCCACGTGTCTGCTCCAAATCTTATCGGAGTCGATCACCGGGATAATCCTTCGCCGGAAAGCTGGTGCGATAAGTTTCAGGCGGCCGGAAAACTCTGCGCTCACTGAATTGGTGTCCATCGCTGCCCACGTCCGCCTGTAACCTGCAACCTGCAGTTGGAATTATCATTCCAACAAGGTATTGTTGAGATTTTCTATTTAAGCAAAATAGGAAAAAAATCTCAGCTGATGACAACAATAGAATTCAAGTCCTAGATTAGCTCCAGGTTGTTGGGAGGGAGTTAATGCCTCCTATATTTGATGTGAGGGAGTTATGAGGCTATTAGATTCTCTATGCTATATAACAGGCAATCATTCGGATGGTTTGCTAAGAGAGTGTGAGGATTTCTTGATGTAATTTCCAATTTGATTAATAAACTCCTGATGCCTATGTTTGGTGGACGTAGCCCAGATTGGTTGGGTGAACCACGTTAAAAATTGTCTCTTATGTGCTTGATTGTTCTGCTGTGTTATTTCTGCTGTGTTAAGTTTATTTAAGCTTGTTGTGCACCTGTACCAACAAGTGGTATCAGAGCATGTTGGAGGTGCTGCGCTGGCGGACTGTGCTAAGGTGCTGCGCTGATACCTGAGCAGTGGTATTTGCGTTCAAAGTTCAGGATTGCATACACAGTAGACCGGTGGTATGTGCATACTCCACGCAGCGGAAGAGCGGTTGCATACACAGTAGACAGTAGACCGGGTTGCATACACAGTAGACTAGTGGTATCAAGCCTATCCACGCTCCAAACCTCAACGACCAGGCAGGCAAGTGAATCGCTTCCTCGCTTGTGGAAAATCGAACTGTAAGTACTGCTTATAGTTCTGTTTATAGTTCACACATTTAAAATTGAACTGTAAGTGCTGTGCAAAATCGAATTGTCAAATGTGTGGAGAATGGTCGGTTCTAGAGTTTTGGTGGCCCAACGACAGCCTAATTGTTAACATTTTCAGCTATTGTGAGAGAACAACTTTAGACGTTGGAAAGAGACAACGGAATTTGTGAAGAGCGTAGGCATTCCAAAAAAAGTTTAGATAATTTACATCTAAATTTTTTGAAAGCATATATAGAGTCGTAGGCATTCCAACATGAATCGTATGCATTTTGGTTTGATATTGCAACATGCATCGTAGGCACACGGTTTTGGTTTGATATTCCACATGAATCGTAAAGTTTTCATGTTAATGGAATAAAGGGTCGTTAAAGTTTTCATGTTAATGGAATAAAGGGTCGTAAAGTTTTCATGTAATAAAGGGTCGTTAAAGTTTTCATGTTAATGGAATAAAGGGTCGTAAAGTTTTCATGTAAGTAGTGCCTTGGGAAGCCATATGGTGCGCAGTTTATATGTATGTTTTTTATTTGTACATGTTTACAAATAATTGTGCATATTGCAAATTTGTTGAGCCAAGAAGCAGGGAATCGTTTATATGGGCAGTGGTCTTTTGTATTGTAGTTCATAGCAAAATATTTTTTTTAAAAAACAAAGGGAGAGGCAAACATTTTTTTTAGTGAGAAGGGAAAACGGCAGATTTAAAAAAAAAAAAAAGGCATTGGCAATTTTTTTTTTATTGCTGGTTGGATATTGGAAATTATTGTGTTTTTTGATACAAAATGGCGAAAACTCAAAGTGCCCGGTTTGAAATTGAGAAATTTAATGGCAAGAATAATTTTGAGATCTGGAAGGTAAAAATGCATGACTTGCTTGTCCAACAAGGCATGGTAAAGGCATTAATGGGTAAATCCAAACAACCTTACAACATCACAGACGATGAGTGGGATGAAATGGATGAAAGAGCTGTAAGTGCCATTCGATTATGCCTGGCGGACGATGTCCTGTTTAATATTGTGTCGGAGACAACAACTGCTGGTTTGTGGACGAAACTGGAAAAACTGTACATGACCAAATCCTTAACCAATAGGATTCTCCTGAAGCGACAGTTGTACGGTTTGAGAATGAAAGAAGGTACATCGATTGCTGATCATTTAAATGCTTTTAATACTTTTCTTGTGCAATTACAAATTATAGAAGTAAAAATTCCATCCGAGGATAAAGCTATTACTTTATTGTGCTCGTTGCCCGAATCATGGGATCATTTTGTTACTTCTATAAGTCTTAGTTCATCATAAACTATTGAGTTTGATAATGTAGTTGCATCCTTATTATCGGAAGAAACAAGGAGGAAGTCACATTCCGAAACCTCTACATCAGAAGCTATGATGGTTAGAGGTCGTTCGAAAGAAAGACGCCCCAGGAAGCCGAGCGACTCACGTTCAAAGTAGAAAGGGAAGAAGAGTAAGCTAAAGTGTTGGTTTTGTGGCAAATCAGGGCATTTAAAGAAGGAATGATGGAAGCGACAGCAACAAACTTCAAAAGCAGAGTCTTCGATAGAGAAGGAGGCGAATACGACAGATACAGGTTCGACATCGGGTTCAAGTATGAGTGATGAAGTATTATCAGTTAATGTGTCAAATCATGGTCAACATTGGTTGTTAGATTCCGGGGCATCAAACCACATGTGTATCCATAAAGAATGGTTTAAGGAATATAAATCAATTAATGATGGTGTTTTGTACATGGGTAATGATGTAACATGTAATATTGTTGGGATTGGAAGCATACAACTACAAATGTTTGATGGAACAACTAGAATATTAATTGATGTGAGGCATGTACCAGATTTAAGGAAAAACTTCAGTTCATTAGGAGCACTTGATTCAAATGGGTATAAAACTGTAATTCAAGGTGGAGTAATGAAAATTTACAAAGGCATCTTACTAGTTATGAAAGCTAAGAAAGTAGGAAATCTATTTCAGTTAGAAGAAGGTACAGGGTCAGCTTTTGTGTCTACTGTGTCTGCACATGACAGTTGTTCCATTCACTTATGGCATCAAAGATTGGGGCATATGAGTGAGAGAGGGTTGAAAATTTTGGCTGATCGCAAGTTACTTCCAAATCTGAAGTCTGGAAAATTAGATTTCTGTAAGCATTGTCTGTTTGGAAAACAAAGTAAACAGGTATGAGAGTATTGAAAAAAAAAAAAAATTGTTTTGGTTTTATTTTATTTTCATAACGAAAAAGTGTGTTACGTTAAAGATGTTGCTGCAACACCAAATCCTGTTGCTGCAACATCGAATCCTGTTGCTGCAACACCAAGTCCAGAAAACAAAATTATCAGTTTTTTGTGCAAAAACAGAGTTAAAAACAGAGCATTTTTTTGTGTTTATCTATTATGGAATTTAGCAGAAAATTCCAACATGGTATCAGAGCTAGTCTAGGCACTCAGTGAGTCAAAAACAAAGTTTGTTTTTCACTGTAGGAGCTGTAAGAAGTTTATTAAGCAGATTTTTCCAGCAGAGAAATTTTTTGCCTGTTTTTAATTTTACAGTCAGTATCTCTTCTTTACCTATACAGAGTTAAGATGGCAGATGCTGGAACAGGTTTGACAAATTCCCAATTGCCACAGTTTAATGGGAAAAATCACAGTTATTGGTCCATAACAATGAAAGCATTGTTTGCTTCTCAAGGAATATGGGAGCTGGTTGAAACTAGCTATGCTGAACCTGCAGATGCAACAACATTGGCTGCTTTGACAGTAGCAGAAAGAGACCAGTTGAAGAGTGACAGGAAGAAGGATGCCAAAGCCTTGTTTTTTCTCTTCCAATCAGTACATGAAAGTATCTTTCCACGGATTGCAGCAGCAACAAAGTCCAAAGAGGCATGGGATATTCTCAAAACTGCCTATCAAGGCATGGAGAAGGTGAACGCTGCAAAGTTGCAGATGTTGAGGAGAGACTTTGAAACACTCAGCATGAAGGAATCTGATACAATAGATTCATTCTTCACTCAGGTTATTGGGCTGATAACCCAGAT
>APFE030572599.1:3107-68481 GCA_000404065.3 Pinus taeda
AATGCACATCTGATCCTGCATTATTTATGAACTTAGATCCTTGTTTCTTTCATAGTAGTATGTTGCTGTGATTCTACAGGTCCTTTTGAAGCTGAGCAGACAAAGAGAAAGTGGAAAAACTCTATCAAGAAGGAGAGGAAATCGAGCACAAGACTCAGGTTGGCCCTCTTGATTCTCCTCTCATCTATTTCCATAAAAGGAATCAATAGTAGACTTTGATTGTTTGTTTCTAAGATAGCCACCCATCTTAGTGGGAATAGCAGCATCCATGTGGACACTATTCCTGTATAACAGTCTGGCGCGAGCCTTGGGGCTAGCCTTGGACTAAGATACAGACCAGGTTAGGCTTATGCCTAGTGCCGAAAGTGGGAAAAAGGACAGAAATTCCTTGAGATTTCCCAAGGTGTTGGAGACTTTCGATGCTGCTAGTTATACTAGTTTAGTAGAGGGTGTTGGCAACATGAAGTAAATAAAATAATAAATAATAAATAATAATAAATAAATCGCTTAATAATAAATAATAAAATAATAAATCATAAATGTTAAATAATAAATGATATTAAAAATATATACCAAGAATAAATAAAAATAATAAAAATTAAAATAGTAATAACCATACTAAAGCTCTAAATAAGAATAAATAGAAATAAAAAGAAAACTATCAAAAAGAAGAAAATAAACAAGAAAGCTAAAAATCAAAAGAAAAGTAAAGAAATAAAACAAGAAAGCTAAAAATAAAAAGAAAGTTGCATGTAGACACATGGAGTGTGTGCATGTGGTTCCCCTTCCAATGTTTGTTTTATTTAATAGATGGTGAGGAAGATGAGAGGCATTCCTGCATTCCATCATTCTGAGATTCTATCTTTCATTCTCTTGGGAGAATGGTATTCTAAGACTTAGGAGTGACTGGCAGTAGTACGTTGATTGAGGGCTATGGGGTGGCCAGTTGTAGCAAACCATTGCACAATTGAGCCTATGGTTGGGTGGAAAGTCATCCCCAAAACCTTGTTGTCATCTGGCAAACATTGATCATAGGTAACATACATATGTACTTACTGTTGATTCTAATTTTAGTTAGGAAATTAATTTGATATTTACTTTGGATTTGTACACATAAGGGGTTTGATGTGATTTTATATGATGGGAAAGTGAGAATCATGTGTGAAGACTTGTTGTAGTGGCTACAACCACCCTCCAAAAGTTTGTCTCACATGCAAATTTTGGAGCCAGCTTGGAGCCTACGATCGATCATTTCTTGGTCACTTGTTAGTAAGTTGATGATCTCAAGGTCCCCTCCTTGAACTTAAGAGTTGTTCATGTTCTCATATTTATGCATCATGTGCCATCTTTGGGCATATGGATTGTTGTTCATCATGCAAAGGGAATGTTGTTTTTCCTCAAGGGAAATGTTGTGTGTATTAGTTTTTCATTACATAGACATGTTTCACACTCACTTCATGCACTCTTAGCATGATGGTTGTTGCATCAAGCAAATTATTTTTTATAAATTATGGATGGTATATGTTGTATCACTAAGTGTTCATAGTTGAGTCCTATCACTCTTTATATCTGTTCCCTGATCTCACCCTTATGCAGGTTCCCAAGCAACCTAGACTCATCCAGCTTCCCATAACTATGCACTTGTCTTCTGAAACCTTCAAGCCTTTTCCCTTGGCTATTGGAATTGTGCAGTGCACAAAGTGTTGGGATGGGATCCCCTTGGTCAATTTTGTTAAAATATTGTAAGCTTCCGCATTTTCAGGAGCGGAGTGTGACTAGTGTAGGTCAAATAGGAGTCAAGGGGTTTTAGGAAAGTCAAAACTACTTATATTTTGGTATTGTTTTGAGATCAGCCCATGGTTTGCAGGCCATTGTATTGTAATAGAAATGAGTATAAAAAGGTGTCTTAATAGGTCTGAGGGAATCAATTACTTAATGGATGGAATGCTTTTGAGTCTGTAATTGTAAATCTTTCTATGTTTAGTGAAGGTGAAGGTTGTTTCATTTGAGTATGCAGAGACCTCGGTAAGTCCGCAATTGAGTGTGTGGGCCCCTTAAAGAATGTGTGGAGGGCATGGAAGGTTGTATAAGGAAGATATGAAGTAATAAAATATATTTTAAGCAATTATGTGTCTATTTTTATGCACTTGAGTATTTTATGTATTTATGCACAACTAAATTATTTTTATTGGTACTTTATCTTAATTACTCTACAAATATTTGAATGTACTATTAGATGTTATTTCATGCATGAATAGATGTTTACACGAAGCTTATAAGTCTTTGTAACTGAAAATTGCTCGAGTTTCATGAATAAGGGTTTGCGAAGGTCAGATTGGGATGAAACTATAGAAAACCGTTTAAATGACATCACATAGCCTTCTGGATGTAGAAGCATGGTTCTAGCATCCCCCAATACTACCTCGAGTGAGACTCCAGCCTACACTACGTGGGTTGTTGCTCAAAGGGTCAGTACTATAGAATTTTGTTGACTAGCACAACTAAACCTTAACGTCGGTCCAAGCCCCCTTAATCCAAAACATGGTTCCGTTGTCAGGACTGGGATCTATCTTAAGGATGTGTGATGTGGCGTAAGTGGATGTCGACTAAGAAGGAAATTGAGAAGTGGATAGATCAGAGGTTACACAAATTTGCAGGCTAGGAGAATATGAATCCATGATTATCAAAAGAGAAGTGGTTACAAAGGTATCTCCACACAAAAGAACACGAAGTTTTATTTTCAATGTTCCCATGTGAGTTATACAAGTGGTTATCGAAATTAGTAGATAACGAACCTACTTGGAAGCAAGATGATCCTATTGTGTGGATGCTAGAATTAGTCAAATGTCCTGAAAGATCTAATTATAAGGATGTGAGGGTTGTTGATTACTGGATTGATAGTATCTTTGGTGGTTTCATCACTAAATTTGCAATGGATACATTTGTTTCCTATAGCGAAGTTGAACGACAATTCTTCAAAGGTCTGAGAGGTAAGTACCTGAAATCACTAAAAATCTAGATTAAAATGCTTTTATGTGAAAATAGGGTTATGCATTTACCTTAATGTTTAAGACAGGTCCAATTGGATCTACGCGAAGTGGAAATCAATTTACAGTAGATCAAGGCAAATTTGTCAAAAGTGAATATAGTCCCTTATTAGGAAAGTATGAAAGTGAAGGAGAAGAAAGTAGCCCTAGTACGCCTAGAGATATGCTGCACACTGTGGATTGGGGTACATAAGGGAATGCCTAAGTTATAGTGGTTACCAGTTCAGCTGCACATGGTGAATCGGCAAAAATGGGGCACCTTCATGGAGTAACTATAGATATTGAAGGTGCAAGAGCAGTGGCTACTTTTGAAGTTATTGAGATCATCGATGATAGTATTCTATACCTAGTGTTGGTTAGGATTGATTGAGCTCTTGAAAAGAATGAAATCATTAACTTAAAGAAGCAAAGCATGGTACTTTAAAATAATGAACTTCGAGTTGTTAGAATATTATATATATTACGGAGCAATGGACCACATAAAATATTGCAGAAATATAAACATAGAAAACGCACAAAACAAGAGAGACAGAGATATACGTGGTTCATCTAGTTTGGGCTACATCCTCCTCGAACAGCCAGTCCTTCCTTTCTATTATCTAGCAAAATGAAGAGACACAACCTACAGCAAATCCGCTGTAATATCCTTTGTCTTCTCTCACAGTCTCACCTCTCTGTTTCTCGCTCACACAGAATACACATCTATCTCACCAGCCTCAAATACAATGCCCTCATACAAACAGAGGGGTTGCCTTCTAGGGCAAAAAACCCTAAACTAAACATAAGTTCTACCGTCAGATCATCTGCCTAATGAACGGCCCAGATTGACTAGAAATTACTATACTTTTACAAGGCAATTTTATAGTTGTTTTTAGCTTCGGGGGTGCTGCCTCCGAAACCCCCCGCTAGGGGGGTGCTCCCAAAGGTCGCAGCCGCCCCCCCCTGGACCCCCCCTGTAGCAAATATTTTACGGGCGGCGTTGCCGCCCCCATTTTTGAACTGGGGTCCAATGTGGTGGTACTTTTGAATATAGAAGATAATCAGGCTCCACACCCAACACAAGTAATTGTCTTGTTGGATCTAGTTGAAGGTGCAAGATACACAGAACCAAACCATGACTATTATGAAGATGACAACATTAAGAACATCTATTAGTTAACTACATGAAAAGAAGAATTGATCAATCCTACTATGGATGGAAGGATCATCTAGGAAAAGGACAAATCCTACCAATCAAATTCATACGAAGAGTTAGAAAACTGGGAAAATCAGTTGCATGAGGTCTTTATGCTCAGATGTAATCATCTTACAAAATCACTACGATGTCTATCTATTGAGGTATATAAGTTACCCTATTATGATGGCTTCAGTGATGAACATTTTGAAAGGGATTTACAAGAGGAACATTGGTTCGAGGCCTTAGATCTAGTGTTAAGAGCTACTCCTGCAAGATGGTGGGGTACGCATAAGGATAATTTTGTTGACTGGAAGGAATATTGTAGAATGATGCAATTAAGATTTGGCTATGAAAGCACATGATCAATTGACAAATACATAGGTAAGGATGATCTGCATGCACATCTGGCGATATATACTAAGATGTGGGGTGATATACCCCAACTTGAGAGGGTGCATATATTTATTCATACCCTGGATGTTATCCCAAAGAACTGGTATTTAGAAACAGAGCTATGACACTAGACCACTGACTAGGATGAGATGAATGAAAGTTTATTGCTGACATTTAGTTTTGAAGATGGGTTCGCATGAATTGATGAAGTGCTTCGGGAAATTAAAGAAACAATCTTCTGAACACCCGTCAAACCTATCACGTGGGCACAACCTGATTGGAGTACGCAACTGTAGCATGCTTTAGAATGTTACAATGTTACAAAAAAATAAGTTGACAAGGATCTGTGAAATATTAATATCCATGAATCAGAGAGACATCATGGAGTTGGTGGACCTAGTGTGAAGATCCCTGATATTTCACAAATGGTGCACACAAAGAAGGCGAACATTGGTTCAGAAGCAGAACTAAAACTCACGAACATTGGCCACTATTGGGATTAATATTTAGTGGATAAGATACTTGAATTATTACATGAATATCATGATTTATTTCCAACCAAGTTCTTTGACTTGAAAGGGATAGTACGGGATTTGGAGGTGATGAAGATCAATTTAAAACTCGATTCAAAGCCAGTTACGCAGTGCCCATATCGGTTGAACCCCAACTACAAGGAAAAGGTATGAGAGGAAATCGATAAAATGCTCGTGGACATAATAATCAAGCCTGTAGAAGAATCCAAGTGGGTCAGTCCTATGGTGGTCTTAGAGAAGAAAGGAAAAGGAAATATCAGGATTTGTGTAGATCTATGGAAGTTAAAGGATGCATGTGTCCATGATCCATTCCCTACTCCATTTACATATGAAATTATTGAGAATTTTGGTGGAGAGGAATCTTATTCATTTACCGATGGTTCTTGGGATGCCACCAAATTAAGATTTCTCGAGGATAGAAGAAAGAATAGCTTCACTGTAGAATGGGGTTCATTCCAGTATAAAGTTATGTCTTTCAGACTCAAAAATACTCCTGCAATTTTCTCTAGGGTGGTTGTCACAACATTCAAGGAGTTCATTCATGGGCTTTTGGAATTCTACTTTGATGATTGGACATTGTTTGGGTTGGTCAAGAAGCATGTCTCTAGTCTATGCTTGATGTTGGATACCTGTAGGAAGTATCAAATCTCTCTAAACTTAAAGAAATGCATTTGTTGTGTACCTTACAGAATATTCTTAGGCAACATTGTCTGTAAGCAGGGATTGATGGTAGACCCTGCTACAATATCCATAATTGTCAATTTGGAGCCACTTAGGAACATAACGCATCTACGTGTGACATTTGGTCATACTGAGTACTATGCGAAGTTTATTAAAGCATATGCGCAAATCATTGCGCACATGGAGAAGCTGCTAAAGAAGGATGTTACATTTTGCTATGATGATGATTATTAGAAGAGCTTGGATACTCAGAAGGAGAAATTGGTTATGGTGCCAATCCTTGTATTCCTGGATTGGAAGAAGGAATTTTATGTACATGTGGATGTGTATTACATAGCGTTGGGAGTTGTCCTAACATAACCAAGGGCAAGAGATATCGATCACCACATTTCCTTCTCTAGTTGGAAACTATCTAAGGTTGAAAGGAACTACTCAACCACAAAACGCGAAGGTTTGGCCATGGTTTATGGACTACAGAAGTTTAGGCATTATCTACTAGGTGTGCACTTTCATATGTACACTAACCATTCTGCTTTGAATTTCCTGGTCAATAAGCTTGTGGTGGTGGGGTGGGGCGATATGTATATGGTTTCTCCCTTTCCAAGAATATTATTTTCAAGTAATAATAAAGCCTGGGAGATTGAATGTTGGATCAGACCACCTTTCCTGTATTGAAAATGGCAAAGAGCCTACAGATATTAAGGAAGGATTACCTGACATGCGGATATTTTCTCTTAGGGTTGTGGATAAGCATTTTACAGACATCATTCAATTTTTATCTACTCGCATAGCTCCTGAATGTTATATGATGTAGCAAAAGAAGGAACTAGTTGTCAAGGTCGCCAATTTTTCTGTGATTTTAGGATAACTATAAAATATGGGGTCAGATGAATTTCTATGTTGATATGTGCCTAAATATGAAATATGTTGTATTCTAGTTGAAGCACATGGTGGTGTCGCTAGAGGAAACTATGCAGCTAAGGCTACTGCGCAGAAGATCTTACGCTCAAAATTATGGTGGCAAACATTACATAAAGATTCCAAGGAATCCTACAGTACATGTGATGTGTGTCAAATGACTGGGAGATCATCGCGAAGGAATGAACTTCCATTAAATCCACAGGTTACATTTCAAGCATTTGATAAATGGGAAATTAACTTTGTTGGACCTATTCAGCCACTGGGAAAAAATACGAGAGCCTGTTATATTATCACTACACCATAATACTTAACCAGGAGGGTTGAGGCATAGCTTGTAAAGGATTGCAACATGGACATTGATGCGGAGTTCATATTCAAGTTTCTTCTCTCTAGGTTTGGATTCTGAATTATTTTATCGAGTGGTAGAATGTCACACTTCCTAAATGAGAGAATTGTAGCTTTAAGAGAATAGTTCGAGATGTACCATCAAAAGAGTATGCCATATCACTCCCAGGCGAATGGAACTATCGAAGCTTTCAACAAGATATTGGAGAATTCCCTTACAACGGTATGTAATGTTAATAGAAATGATTGGAATGTGTACATACCAATGGTTCTATGGGCACATAGGACTATATGTAAGAAATTGACTAGGAAAACACCCTTTTGACTAGTTTACGAACAAGAAGTAGTAATGTGGATGGAATACATAGTGCCCAGCCTATGGATCAGAACAGTAATTGAGATGGAAGATCATGACGTCATGGAGAAATGCCTCGCACATTTTTTGGTGTTAGTGGAAGACCGCTTTTTGGCTGCCTTTCATCAGTGGGTACAAAAAGCTAGAGAAAAGGTGTGGCATGATTATCACATCATGAAGAACACCTTCAAAAATGGTGATTTGGTACTAATGTATGACAACAAGTTTACCAAATATACGTGGAAGTTTCAGATGCACTAGCTGGGACCATATGTAATTAAGGATATTTTAGATGGTGGCATATCTCGCAAGGTTGAATGGGGAAGTACTTTTATGCGTGATTAAGGTGAGAAGGTTGACAATTTATAGGGATGATCGGTCCCTTGTGCAATGACTACATGGATGCAGGAAATTATTAGTGCTTCTAGAAGATGAAAGAAAGAATAGGACTATAAACTACTCTGCCAAGGAAAATTTTTATCAGAGAAGGATGGTTGCGCAATGTGTCAGAAGAATGTGCAAATGGAAACTTCAACGAAGGAGTTGCATCAAAAGGAGGAGTGTTGTGAAACCTGCCTAGAAAATGATCATTGGACCTACTATAGTTGATTTGCCATCAATTTTGTCATTAAAAGGAGTAGGGAAATTGCATTTAAGGTGGAAATTTGGGAGAATTTTCAGCCAAAATTGCATTTATGAGAAGGATTTGCGAGGAATGGACAATTTTAATTCAAATTGGGTTATAAGTATTGCACCCCGCTCCACACTTGGCAACTTTTCTTCATGAGAAATTGTTATGTGTTGTTTCACTTAAAGAGATGAGTGTATTCATATAAGTCTGGTTACCTGAGTTGGGAAGAAATCGAGCAACAATTCTTGAAGAGAAGGGTAGGAAACATCATGACTGCAACACCATCAATCCCTACTACAACCTAGGTCACTGAGGCTAAAGCTTATTGTCTTCGAGGCAAGAGACAAAAAAACATAAACAACCACACCAACCCCTCGTTCGAAAATCACCGTGGAAGATCCCAACTGAGGAGAGAAAGAAGGGTCGTATGGATAAAAACAAGTGGCCTATGGAACCCCAGGACTTGGATGAAGAAGAGATGAATTTAGTGATTGAGGATATCAACACAGAAGGCATAGACCCAATTTCTCAGTTGCCACTGTATGTACCCCATTGAATATTAACCCCCAAAGTAACTAGGGACCCTGACTCTATGAAATTCAAGGTATTCATGCCATTGCTACCCAAGGAAGTACCTATTGAGGGTGACTTGTTGGGCTAGGTACCATTTCTAGAGATGGAGGATTGGGTTTTGGGTGACCGCGAGAAATTTCCACAGTAGGAACTGAGTAAATACTTGAAGACAATATACTATGAGGAGGTGAACATTACAAAGCCTGAACCAATGAAGTGGGTGCTCAGTATTGAGTATGCAGTGTTTCTCAATATGGTCAGTATTGAGCCACAACATTATTAATACCATTTGTGTGTGCCAGTTGTTGGCACTAGTTCATGATGGGTGCCTCTGGCTGGGAGTGCCCATCTCAATTGATGATATGCTGATCCGTAGAATCCCAACCCTATGATATTAGGGCCCAAACCTTGTAGATGTTTTTTCTGGGGAATTCATAGGAGAAAAAGCTCACTAAACAAATAACAGTGACTTCAGGTTGGTGAAGAAGGTGCAGGGATATGCCATTAGTTCTATTAAGGATGAAGTTATGCAGTTTGCTACACAAATGTTGGTAGGGAAAATAATGTGCAAGTGTCGTTCTCATGAAGTATTGACACTAGTAATATCCTTGGCCACACAGTGCAGAAAGGGGGTCCAATTAAATTGGGTGAAGTACTTATATCAAGATTTCTTGGATGATTATGACGAATCATAAGAGGAAGGAAAATAATTCCACTATGTGTGGCTTCTATTATTAACCATGGTGATAGCTTGGAGGATGCCAAAGGATTCTTAGTTGCCTACAATGGATCCAGAGTTGTGCAAGGCTACCAAATATGCCTTACTGTGGGAAAAGAAGGACCCTTCTTGTGTCATTGAAAATAAGATGTTCTGGGTAATGTTTCAATGGAATTGTGTATGGTGATTAAGAATAAAACACAGTTGTCACCAAGTCGTTTCAAAGAATATCGGTGTATTGGAGATTTTAAGGCTGACTTCCATCATGTATACATCCGCACAAGGTGGAATTTGATGAAAAAATGGACGGTGTTGCTGTGTTTGGTCAGCGAAGATGATATCACACAGTTATTCCTTTAGTGGCTGATTGATTGGCGCCTCCCAAAATATATTATCAAATATATAATAGAGACTAGTGAAGAAGGTGCAATGATCACTAATAAAAAGGCACAAAAGGAAAAGAAGATGATGATAATTGACCTAGAAAATAATATTGTGTTGGAACCATAGAGCGATCATGACGAAGAGAAATATACATAAGAACTTGGATTACTGCATCGAAGACAACCTTGTAGACCCAGGGAATGTTGATTCTCCCTTTATTCTTAAATGACAACAAAAGTTAAGTATGAGAGGCACCCAAAAGAAGCATAAGTCTAATAACTCCACTGGTGAAGAGGCCATGGTCCTCACTAAGGGGGAGCTTAATGAAATTAGAGATACTGTTAAGTCTATGTCAGAAGAAATTTGGGGCCATATTGAAGAACAATATCAGTCTGTTTTGAAAAAGTTCCAAGCAAATCTTACAAAGTTGTAGGTTCAGGCAAGTGCGGTTCAAGCGAGCTGGTCTCAAGTGAGCAAGAAACCAATGGCATTGGTTAGTGTGCATTCAATCCTCACTTTAGATCTTTATGCTTTACACTTGGCTGATGGATCTTCACATTTGAATGATGTTGTAGAACGAGAGAGTTCCCAGTTGCCTAAAGACGTAATTGTTAACCTCGTGGCGCCCCCCCCCCTATGTACATTGCATGAGTTATACAAAGGTGTAGCAGATGAGGTTAAGGTGCAAGAGAAACATGCTCTTATGATGATCAAGGGTGCGTAGATCATGAGTCAACATATGTGCCATGAAAAGAACAAAGATCTCTAGGATCATGATGAGGAAGCTACAAGAATGGTGCAGCTGAAGTAGGCCATTTGCAGAGTATGTAGTGTGCTCCCCAAGATCCAGATTCAGTTGGAGGCCGTTTCTAAAGAGAAACTACAGCAGGTGGTATATGTGTTTATAGAATCAAAGGCACATGTGGATAAAGTTAATTTTGATCTACATATACAAATTACTGAGCTTCAAGTGAAGTTGCAACCCACCACACCACCAGAGATTTGAGAGCAGCACGAGGCTGCCATCAGAGCAAACATGGGGAAGCTCAATGTTACAGTCAAGGAGTGTAGCCAGTTGTTTGAAGAGACTCTAGAACTATGTGCCTCGCTACAAGAGGACCCATAAGTGAAAAGATCAAAGTCACCATTGGGGATAAGCAGTTGTAGTATGACAAGATAAAGGCAATGACGTGCATCTCAACACCTGTGTAATGCTTCTCCCAGTTGAAATAGGGGACATCCCTACAAGGATAGATCAAGGAGTAAGAAAAGAAGAAGAATATCATCACTACATTAATGTAGCCATGGGAATAAGAATCAGGAAACTCTCACAGATGATGGAAGGCACACTGAAGAGTATGCAGAAAACACAATGAACCATCGATTTAGTAGTAGAAGGGCCAACTATTCAATCAATTTAATATGTTAAATTACTAACATAACTTATCAACTGGGGTTAGTAAATTGATGAAGTGTGGTGCACAATATGTGCTTAGTTAACCTTGTTTCTTACTTCATTGAGTATGTTTTTATGTTGTTATGGGGTTTTGTTTCTTATGCCTAAGGAAATTAATCTAAGAAATGAAAGTTATGGTTCTAGATGAAATCATTAAATGTTAATGGACAAAATCTAATGAATTTTAATGTTGAAAACTAATTTCTAAATAAGGAATAGAAGGAAATGTTTTGATGAAAGAAACTAAACTAGGAATTACTCTAAATGAAATGATTAAACTATGAAAAAGAAGGAAGAAAAGGAAATGTACTTGAACTAATCTATGAAAAAAAGAGCATTAATCTAAATACAATTACATTCATATGACAAGATGAAAATGAAATCACTTCCTTTCTCATCCTTGAAAGCTCTTGATCAAAATCAAAGTAATCCTATTCATGGACGGAAAACAAAATAACAATGACAATCTAAAACAAATGGAAAAGGAAACCATGATCTATTGTATGATCAAATACCCATGAACCATTCAATTTAGGAAGCAATCTTCTTGAAGTGATTAAGTACTCAATTATACATTAAATGAAAGAAAAAATGATCTAGGAAAACATAAAGAAAGCATGTAAAATAAACATGTAAAAACTTTCAATCACTGTGTAATCTAATGTTTTTAAGCAATCAATTTCGGAATGGTTACCTTCTTGAAATATTGAACATGAGATGACACAATAGATAAGAAATTTAATCTAAAAATAATTATAAAATCATGAGAAAGGAAACTAAATCATTGTTTGTCCTAAATGCGTCAAACAATCAAATTTGGAAGAACTACCATCTTAAAATGCTCTGCATAAGATTAAATAGTGAATGTAAAACTTAATCCTAAGAAAGCATTGTAAAAACATGTAAAGGAAAACTAAGATCACTTTATGCTCTAATGCTTCAAACGCAATCCACTTTTTCAAAAGAGAAAATTATTTTCTTGAGATGCTTTAATTAGCATAAGATTACACAGTAATTAAGAAAGCAATAAAATTTAATCTATGAAAGCAAATAAATCTTAATCTATGAAAACAAATAAATCTCACACATTGTAGATGGCCAATCCAAAAGTATGAGGATGGAGAGTTGAGAATCTCCAAATGAAAGCCTTCTTCTTTATTCAAAACATGAGCAATTCCCCAACTTTACACACAAAATGATAGGAGAAAACTTCCCCTATTTATACAAAAAGATGAGAAGCTATCTCATTAATGAGAGTCCATGAATCTCTCCCTATATATCTATAGCTACAATGAAAATAGGAAATGATAAGACACACATCTTCTTAGAGTTTCAATACAAATAGGAAATGAGACACATATCCTTATGATACCATGATCTTCTCCACTCAAATTCGAATTTGGCATTAGGAGGCCACATAAGGGTATTTTACAAGCATCCTTTTGAACTACACATGTCAACAATCTCATCCCACTTGTTAGGTATAAGCGTATGCACATTATTTTCTAATTTTTAACCACAAATTCACTAAAGATGCTATGAATTAATAAAGTTTGGAAAACATAAATTTAACTCAATAATGATAATGGTAAGATAAATGTAATGCAATGGAGGTGGAGTGAAGGTGACAATATGGAAATATAAGTGAAAATGTAATGGAAGTGAATGACAATTTCAAGGCCCAACATACCCCTAACTGAAGCTATTGCATGTCCTCATGCAATCTATTATATTAATTTTTTTTTATCCTTGAGCTTTGGCTTAACTTTGCATGATATCTTTTGATAGCTTCATACTTCTGCAAAGTCTTTTAGTTGAATTGCAACATGGTTGGTTCTTGTGTTACAACCATATTTTGTTGTTGCATTCATTTTTGATCTTTGAACTTTGCATAATGGTAATTTGATTATTGTTGCAAAGTATATATTTATTGGATTTCATCATGGTTGCTTCTTGTGTGACAACCATGATTGTGTTCATATCCAATTATCTTTTCAGTACTTTTGAAAAGCCTTTTTATGCTCATAACAATAATGTAATAGTTAATATCTTTTGAAAGTATCTGGGCTTTTGAATGTGGTATCAATATGGTAAAATATGAATATGAATGTATCCCCCTCCAACTCATGGTATTGGCAATTTTATGACAAGAGAAATGTTTTTTTCCAAAAATGATCATTCTAGATTTTCAAGGAATTTTATGGTAAAAGGTTAGAAAATGACATAACTTAACTTACCCTTTGGAAATGGATGAGAGGCATGTGTGGCAGCTACAAAATTCCGATCATAATATTCTTCAAGTGGCTGGACAAGTCATGGAGAAAATACTCAATATGACTTTTTATTTCTTTTATTAAAACTTGCTGAATCTACTATAGAATGGTGTTGATTCTGCTACTACCATCTGATTCCGCATCTATTATTTGTTTCTACAGTTGTTATTGCAGCTGTCAGCTGATTCTCGAGTTGCATGTCTTCTACATTTGCTCCAAAACTCTAAAAATGATACTCTTTATGTCTTCAAAACTCATTGGCACAATTTCTGCTATGTGAATGGATTTTCTGATGTTGAACATAGCAGGAAATTATTGACTTAGTGGCCATTAATGGATGCCACTAGTCAACACAAGAACTCTCACCATTGATGACAATGAGAGTCAATATGCCCAAACACATCTTGCTAAGTATGAATAATTTTGTTGTTGTCAAGTACCTAAAAGATCCAATGAACAAGGGACAATGATGTATTCCCATTGTTCGTCGTTGTGAGGACTTGCCATTAAGGTATGCAAACCTCAAGGTGTTTTTTGCAAGGATTTTAGACTCAAAGGACTATGGGCTCAATAATTTGCATTGAAGTAGGGTTTGATTGTGAGATGAAAAGGATAGGAAAAGGAAAATGAAAATGGAAGATGACAATGGAAAATAATAATGACAATGGGCAATAAGCATGAAAGTAAGCTTATTTCTTTTATTTGTGGAGTAGACAGAAAGTGAATGAAGGAAAATGAACAACTGATTCTTGTTGCAAAAAATAAATGTGGCTTGGTTTAAATTGCTTGGTTGGATTTATAATTCAAAAGGGAGGAAGAGTAATGGTTTTTATGAATATGGACATGGACTTGTTCTTATGTTTCTCATGAGATTGGTCTTTCAAAGACCAATTGTCATCACAATTTAATCTCCTTGTAGATCATTCAATCATCCTAAACCTACAAAAAAAAACTTAACATAAAGAACATAAGCGTGTAAAAAAATAAATAGCTAATTTCTTTTTTATTTTTACACAAAAATTGAATGTGAAATGAAACAGATTAAGGAAAATTGAAAGTGTTATATTTGGCCCTGTTATCACTCATAATTTTCTCTAGAAGTTATCAGAAGAAAGAAAATGGCTAAGGTAACCGCAAACCAACTTTTAAGCATAGGCTCTAGCCAACCTATGGCTCAGAGAGAGCTCTCTCTATATGATTTAGCGTTGTTTGTTGGGATTTTAGGCTAGTTAAGAAGGTTCAGGGCGGTTTTTATTTGTATTGAAGATTGGATGGTGGAATCCTTAAAACATATGGACCATTGGGTTATGGAGTCAACAAGAGGGAAACAGAGCTAGAATTAACACACTAAAGGGATTGTTCAAAGGGCATGCTAGCAGAGTACAGTGCAGGTCTTTGGGCCAGATGAATGAAAAGGTCTTAACCAGGGTGAGAGAGAAATTGAGAATTCTCAGACCGAGATTAAAATGAGGAACAGAGGAAAATCAGAAACAAAGGGAAATTAAGAATCCTTTGCTATAGATTATAGAGAGATAACCTAAAATAAGGAGCAATCAAGGACTCCTTAGATAATTAGTAGAAAACTTTTAAAATGTATAACAATTAAAATAGAGTGCAAGGAAGAAAATTTTGAGATATCATTCCATGTTATAGCATTCAGATATAGAAACACATTAAAGATTATGGAATTTTTTTAAGAAAGATAACAACAACAAGAGAAAATACTTGTCTTCACTTCGCCCTACACATGAATGCTGTGAAATATCTTGTATTTATTCATTAATCCAGCTTGTTGGTTCACTCAGTGATCCAATAGCTTTACAGTCTTTTGATCAAGAAGTCTATAGAAATGTCTAAGAATCCACCCTACATACTTCGAATTATGAAGTATTTATTAATAAATTGTTTACAAAATATCACAAAAAAAACATGATATTTAATCTAGGAAATACAGAATATCTTCTTGCAACAAGATAGAGACAACTATTCAACTATTTCATGCTATCCCTTTTATTGTTGTGCTACTAGATTTTATGGTTGGATTTAAGCCCTTTATGCTGGCTTAATGTTGTGTTCTTTTACACAGGAATCTTCTTTAGCTTTGATCTTTCACCTGATACTCTTGGCATGGATACTCTCTAACCATGCTGACCTGTTTTCATCTATTTACCTGGTTGTTCTACTATTACTATGCAGTAACCTTTTCACTGTAGATTTCTCATAGTAAACCAGTCATCTTTTCCCACCATTCAGCATCAGGTAACTTGACATTCAACATTCACCTATATATCTCATCGGCCACGGTTTTGGCAAAATTGGGCTTGGTGATGAACACGTGTTTTACCTCATGTTGGAGGAAAAACAAGTTCTCAAATGTATTATACAAAACTTGGCCTGTTGTTAGTGCTTTTATCACTTAAGTGCTTGCTTGTTCTTTAGCTAATTGCCTAAGTCTCTTATGATAGTCCCCCTATGTCATAAGTTTTTCATTAATGACCAATTGATTGGGCAATCCTTTCTCCCTCAAAATTTGGAATTTAGCCATGAATCTATCAATGGCTACCTACATGTTCTGGCACTTTTCTGCCAAGTTTAGCATTAGGTTTCTTTTGGAAAAGACCTTCCTTATTTCCAAAATGGTTTTAGTTTTGTCTTCTATATCAAGCTCATGAAGCTCATACCTGTTTTTGCTATTAAGGAAGTGGATGAGTCTATTGGCATCCTCAGGCATGTCTCCCAATTCCTCCTTGACTTTTTGGATATCTTTTGTAGCTATCTTTATCACTTCTGTCTACTCAAAAATAACTTGAATAGATGACCAAATATCATTGACAAAGTTAATGATTTAGGCCCATAATAGTTCCTTGGCTTGTCCAAGGGGTTTCTCCAATGTTAGGTCTTTCTCCATAGATTTGTCTCTTTCACTCATTCTACTCGCCTTTTGTGCCTCTTCTTTTTGCATAATTTGGGCAAGTTTGTAGTCATTTTCTAAACTCTTCACATTTTCTTTTAGTTTGTTCATTTTTGTAGTCTAAATAGACATTTACTCCATGGCTCCGACCAACTCTGCTGCTTTTTCTCCTGATGGATGTGTTGTTGTAGACTTTGTTGTGACAGGTAATGATGTGGCAGGTGGAGTTGTAGGTGCGAATGAAGCTGGTAGTGCAGAAGGGACTATTGTAGATACTCTAGGGATGAGATTTGTGGAAGTTGTGGCAATGTCAGTTTGTTTTAATTGGATCAAGTTATCCAATTCTTTCTTTGTCTCCCTTAGTTGATCATTTAGTTGTAGGACCAAGTCCATCAACTCCTCATGCTTATGTTAGGTCTCCAAAACCTCAAGTGTTTGAGGATGTTGCAGCTAGGGTATTTTAAATTGCTTCTTAAGTGCAAAAATATCATCATTTTTCTTCTTTATGAGCTGCTCTGTAGCTTTAATATCTTTGGGATCATATCCCAACTCAATAAATAAGTCTTCCAAAGACTTAATCCTGGTATCCTTGGCCTATGAGGAGGCCTTCTCTAACTGAATCGGTGTCAAGATATTATTCAATGATTTTTTTAGCTGATGGGAAGTTATGGATTTACCTGTAAGGGTGGAACATATCATCTCTCCAGCCTGTTTATGCAGTTCTATTTGGTATATGGGATGAATATCACTTGCCAATACTTCAAAGTCAACCCTCTTGAAGTTTGAAGATGTTTGAGGCTACTGTATTGTAAATTTGATGAAGGACATTTGAAGCTTTCTCTCCTTGATGTCAAAAACTAACATCAGCCTTGTTTGATTTGTGGGAGTGGTTTTTAGATATTGAGCATATGTTTGAGCTTTGACCTTCTCATTCCTTATTTTGATTTCTTTATATTTGTCCTTTATGTCTTGATCCTTGTCAGCAGGCCTACTAAATGAAGACACTTCCACACTTAGCTACCTTTCCAATATCTGAGCTTGTGATGTGGATGGTTCTTATGTCTCCCCAGATGGGGTTGTGCCGTTTCTTCTGTTAAAATCAGTGTTGGTCACCTGTGCTGATCCTTTTGTATCTTTCTATTCAGAAACAAGATTGAGCCGTTGTCTTTTGCTATGATTGGTTTCACACTGTACATTAGATGTATCCATGTCTAAATTGGAAGCCCCTTCTCTACTTCTCTTGGGATTTCTTTCTTCATTTTCAAGAGTCTACATGATAGGAAGGGTACTCATGGTTGGTTCTCACTATTCAAGTACCTATAGGAACAATCTCTCATCAAACTGTCTTTCTAAGTCACATAAGTCATTCTCTACATCTACCTTTGTACTGTCTTAGTCTACAAGAGTTTTTTCCAGCCACTCAGATTGATTTGCATATATTTCTATCTCTGGTATGGGGTGGTGGATATAAGGTCCCAACTTGGCCTTTTTTCTCAATCTAGTCATGAATTCTTAAGGGTCATACCTCCACATGAAACTCTGTTGGAACTTCATTTGCTGCAAAATTTGCTCTGCTTCCTTCCCTGCCTCTCTAGAATTGTAGATGAAGGGGCATAACTAGTTTTCTACTTTGAATTGTAATCTTTTCTTGGCCGAGACAAAATTTATCGCATCAGATTTCATTATTTGCCTATAGTATTCTAGAGAAAATAACCTCATGGGGAGGTATTTGGGTAGTTTATATGGTGCAAGCTAGCAACCATAAATCCTTATCTCTGTGTGGTTTTGGTAAAGGTACCAATTTCCCACTTTGTTTTGTTTAGACAACTGTAGGACCCTTTTGATCTCTAGATGTATCCTGGGTGGAGGTCTCCCTTTTAGCATAGTCATGACTAGATGAACAAAATAATATATGAAATCAGAATACGTATATGGTGCGTCATACTTATGGAATAGTGGGGTCCAAAAAAAATAGATCTGGGCTAGCCTTTGGTATCCAGCTCTTGGAGGGGAAAAGGAAATATGTATGGTTGATAATATAATAACATATGGTAGAGGAAAGATGAGTATTTGAACATTATTTCATTGTTCATCCTAGTGAATTATTCATGCATTCCCTTAGCTATGAACTCAACATAATTGTACACAACTACAGGAGGTTGTTCTGGGGTATAGATTGACATGACAGCTAGGACAAGTTCATCAACAAAATCATTAGCAGAGTAGCCTAGAAACATGATATCATGGTGATGATTTGTTTGCCCCTTTTAGAGAACATGGCATAAAGATATGGGGGGCATTTTTAGGAATGTAGTGATCCTCAAAAATCAAATCTTGGAACAACTAGGCTAGTCTAGAGGGACTTAATTCAGAATATTGGTCTAACAAATCTCCAATTGAGAATGAAGTTAGGTTTGGTCCTGGTTGGAGTTGTAACATTTCATTAATGGATTTAGTTGTGATAGTAAACAACACCTTTTGGTCATGAGACATTATGGTTCTATGACTAGGGATGTAGCATGCATGACACATATGGACAATTTCTGGGAAGATATGTACTTGGGGGAATTGATATTTGGGGAAATTTGACTCCCAAAGGCCAATATCACCAGCATGGTTGAGGTATTTGTCCCTCCTTAAACAATGAGTTTTAAGCAGGTGCCCCTGGGTAGATGTATCTTTGATTTGGAAATCCTTGTTAGCCAAGGGAAGGTGGTCATGGTCCAAATGGGGAGTTGTGATAGGTCTAACATCCAAGGCAATAGGGGTAACCATTATTCAGTTCTCATGCATTTGAATTAGATGTTGGGGGTTTATTCAAAGGGTTTAAATGGAAATTGGAAACTTATTAGAGGATTTGGCCACAAGTTTTCAAATTAAAGCTATTTTTCAATTAATTTTACTTAATGAAAATACTTGACATGTTGAACGCTTAGAATTTTGAATGACGAGTGGTATTCTATGGTGAAATTCCTAGAATTGGGAAAATTGGCTTCAAGTTGATGGTTCACGGTAGCTGCAGAGGTTTGTATGGTTCTGGTATGGACTGAGAGGTCATTTGGGTTGTCTGTAGCGTCTTCTGGAGAGAATTTGGAGGTTTGTTGGCAAGTTCGGCATTTGCAGGAGTCGCAGAAGTTTTCAGAGTTTACAGAGAAAAATGAGTGAGAAGCGAGAAAAGAGAGTTTCACAGCCTTTTATAGAAAAATAATTATTTTTAGTGGGTTCATTTATGAATGAACAGTTGGTGATTTTTTTAGTTAAGCGGGGAAGTGTTTTTTCTTGGCAATCGCACCACTTTTGTGGCGAGTGTGGTTTTTAGGAGGGGTCACCGCATCTACCTTAGATCGTGACACGTAGCATTCGGGGGGTTGGGGAAAACCACCCTATCGGGTGAGTAAAGGTCGGTGATCGGGTTCAACCAATATGGATGTAGGCCATTAAATTTGGCCGCTTGTGATCTAATAGTAGTCGGGTAGAGAAGATACGTGGAGGAAATGAACGGGAGTTGAAGGGAGGCCCAAGGGTTCTAATCACAGTGGGTTGGAATTAATTTAGGAATTAATCCTGGGTTAGCAGATCGGGTACTGATTAATGACAAGATTAGGCGATCAAGTGGGGTTAGATGTCGGGATTAATTAATTTTTTCAGGATATGGGGTAAAGTGTATAGTTTATAACCAAACTGGGGGTTGGGTTATTTATATAAAGAAATTAATTAATACGGGATAATGGAACTTTGGGGATTATATAATAAAAGTTAGAAATTTATATGAAGTGAATGAGCAGAGTGGGTAATATCCTTTAAGTATATTGTAACATTTAATATTTGTGCTCTTTAGATACACTTAATACTTAGGATAAAATTATTTTTGTGGGTTTTGGAATGATATAGAATTTTCATGGTGGTCTTTACATTCCCTAGGAAAATGAAGTTTTTCCTTAGGAAAAGGGATTTTATTAAGCTAATGAGGGTAAATGAATGGAGATGAATTTTATGAATGGGATTCTAGCACTTGGGTCTGGTCCCACCAAAAGTCAGAGAAATGCTCCGAGCCTCTTTGACTTAAAGGTTTTAAGTACATAGAACTTGTTTATGGGAAATTAGTAAGTAGAGGGGTAAAATGATTGAGGAGATGTTAAATAAACCAAGTTTCAAACCATTTTCCTTTTTTTGTTTACAGCTTATGCACATTTAAAAGATGTATTTAAACATGACATAAGTGCTTTTGTGTAATCACTTGATATTTCTGGAACCTTTCTTCTACTTAACCATTTACTTACCCTACCATTTTTCCTTCATTTTATTTGGGTTCATTTAGGCTAGCAAACCCTTATCAATCATTTTTCTATTACAATGTAGACTATCTAATTCTAACCTTATATCATCCAAGGGATCAGATTAAATTGATGAGCTTCTTTTATTTTTTCTACCTATCTAATCATCTAGCAAGATTAAACTGTTTGGTAAGATTTTATTCTCTAACTATAAACATAAAATTCAAATCATGAAATAATCAATTTTAAACTATTTGATTACCATGTATTTTGGCATGAATAGCAAGCTACACACAACCATTATTATGCATAAAAGGAAATAGTAGTGTCATTTTGACTTGCACACTTTCATGGCCTCTTTTTGTTTTTTGGGGTTCATATATTTTCATTTTTTGACCTTTTTTCATTCTTTTTGTCCTTTAATTTTTCTTTTAGGACATACCCTCTTTACATTTTTTAATTTTTTAATATGGAAAACATTTTCAGAAAGAAAATGTATGTACAATATTACAGGGATTAACCTTAGTCATTCAAAATTATGACTCCTATTGGTATATGAACCTAATAGTGGCTCCACTTGGGGATGACATTTTGTAGTGAAATGTCAAGAACTTGAAATATCAATGGCCTTTTGAATTGTTGTTGATGTTACCTTGAAAAGTGCTCTTCTATGCATTTGCATTATTGATACTTATGACAGTAAATCTTTCAAATCTTAGGGCCTCTTCTTCGCGCTTCAACTTCAAAAATCACCATCCAATCCAAACTAGACTTTTGAAAATAGAATATGTACAAATGGGAAATGAAAATTTCCCAAGTTTACCTTTGTCTTCCCTCCTTGAATCCCACTTGAGCACCTTGTCACCAAGGTAGAAATCTTCAGCCTTGGTTCTCTTATCAAAAATCTTTTTAATCCTTTCCTACACAACTTGAGACCTGATGTAGACCTCTTATCTGGTGTGTTGAAGATGAATAGCTTGATTGATTCTTGTTTGGATAATATTTGGTTCAACCTACAATTCTTGAATTATTTTCATTACTGGTACTCCCAAAGAGGATGGAAATATTGCTTCCATCCCATAAACTAGTTGATAGGGAGAAGTACCAATTGATTTCTTAGTAGTCAATCTGTCTACCAATAAGGCATTGACTAGCTTTTTATTCCAATTTTTCTTATTGTACTCTAGTAACTACTTTTTGATGTTTACCAAGCTCCTGTTTGAGGATTTAGTTAGTCCATTACCTTGCGGGTAATAGGCTGTAGAATGGCCCGAGGTGATATGATACTTGCTGCAAAAATCTATCATTCTTTTGGATTTAAAGGATGCTGCATTATCGAGAATGAGCTTAGTTGGACATCCAAATCTTGATAGGATATTGGTTTTGAGGAAGGTTATGATAATAGTATCTGTGGCTTGCCTTGAAGGTATGACCCCTATCCATTTTGTGAATTAGTCTGTGGCTGTAAGGATCCATTTGTGCTAGGCAGAGGAGGGTGGGTGAATTTCACCAATGAAGTCTAAATTACATTATTGAAAAGGTATTTCAACAGAGATTGGCTTGAGGGGTAAAGGTAAGAGCTTTATCTTCCCCTCAAAAATTTGACATTTGTGACAGGAGGTCACATATTTTTTGACATCAGCAAACAAGGTAGGCCAGTAGAAACCAGGTCTAAGGATTTTATCTGCAGTGGTCTTCCAGTAAAGGTGTCCTCCACAATCAGCTGCATGAAACTCTTGAAAAACATTGTCAGATTCAGATTTTAATAAGAAATTAAGAAGAATACCTTCATGATCTCTTCAAAATAGATCCTTGTCTAATATACAAAATTTCAAGGATTTCATATTTAAAAACCTACTTTTAGTCGTAGATAATTCATGAGGAGATTGTAAGTTCTATAAAACATAAATAGTATCAACATCCCAAGGTGATTCAACAAAGGCTTGGCTAATTAGTGGAGTCGTCGTCTCCTCTTCATCGTCTATTGCTGCAATAAAGTTTATATCCAGGGCCTAACAGTTCGATTTAGCCATGAACTTGGCTACTCCTTGGCCCGTGATTAACTTAGTAGGTTCGATTTCTATATCATACTCTAAAATAGTAGCAATCCCTTTTCCCCTCTTTCCCTCGGGACAATCCTGAGTGAGGATGTCTTTGACCACTAAATTTGGAACGTAGGCTACTATATGAGAATATAAGATGTATAACCTAAAGTCCTTAATGGCTTTCGCTAAAGCCAATGCTTGCTTTTCCATTATATTGTATTTCAAGGGGGTACCTTTCAGGGCTTTTCTAAAGAAAGCAATGGGTTGTTCATAGCCCTGGTCATTTTTCTGCAATAGAACTGCAGCTATTGTGTGCTCAGAAGCAAGGGAAAACAAGATGAAATCTATGTAAAATTTAGGATTGATTAACATAGGTGTTTTAATGAAGGCTAGTTTAATGTATTCAAAGGATTTTTTAGCCTCAACAGTCGATTTTATGGCAGAATATGTTTTCAGCATATTGTTTAGCAATCTAATTAATTCCACCAGATTAGATATAAATCTTCTAAGAAAATTAGTTTTTCCTAAAAAATCTTGTAACTCTCAAGTGTTCCTAGGGTGTTGTATTTGTAGGATGGATTCTATTCTCACAGGCTCTATTCTTATACCATCTTTTGAAATTATGTGACCTAACAAATTTCCTTCTTCTAACCCAAATAAAGGCTTTTTGGTGTTTAAGGAGATTCCAAATTTCCTAAATTTGATAAAACTTGTCTTAGATGATCTCAATGTTGATTGTCAAATTTTGAAAATATAGTAATATTGTCTAGATATATCAGAAGAAAATCATGAATTTCTTTTGCGAAGGCTATATTCGTAGCCCTCTAGAAAGTGGCTCCTATATTTATTAGCCCAAAATGCATTTTCACATACATAAATTGTTGGGTTGTGTTGTATTCTTTCCACGACTAGCCCACGTAGTTAACCGAGGGGTTAGAAGGGGGGTGGAGCCCCCCCTTCATTGCGTTGATTGCGTAGCAGGGGGAGTCACAGGGGATTTGAGGGGTGCAGGTAACCCCACTCTATGGGGTCTAGGGTAGTGCCCCTGAAAATTTTGGTTTTGGACCCTATGTTAGGTTGGGGGGACCTACCTATGGATTTGTACATGATTTTCGCATAAGGTTTTTTGGATGAGATGGTTTTCGATCGATGATTTTGGATGCGATGGTTTTCGGTCCATGGTATTGGATGCTTCGGCATGTATAAATATGTATTGTAACATTGAGGAACATAATGAAAAATCAAGCTGGTAGTCCCGGTTCTGGGATCCAAGGGAAAATCTCTGTGTATATGTGTTTTAGGGTTCATATGCAGGTAATTTCTGTACGGGGTCAAAACCTACATTTGGTGTCATAGTTGTTTTGGCTTCAAGGGGACACCTTTATTGCTGAGGGGTTTAACTCTGGCCTATGGTAGACATTATTCTGTGAGAGATCTACGAGATCGATTCTGGTGGTGGAAGAAGATGGTGAGTAGTAGAAAGATAGGGATCGAGAAATTTAATGTCAAAGTTTTGAGTTGTGGAAACTCAAGATGGAGGATCTGTTGGTGGATAAAGATCAGCGGATCATGGTAGATCCAGGTACTAAACCAACAAGAGTGTCTGATGAAGAATGGAAGACTTTGTATTGGAAGGAAAAGAGCATAATACAATTGTCTTTCTTAGATTCAGTATTGCTGAATGAATAAGGCGAAGCTACGGTGAAGGTTTTGTGGGACAAGTTAGGGACTTTGTAGCAATCTAAGTCTCTAGTGAATAAACTGTTCATGCAGAAAAAGCTGTATAACCTAAGGATGAAAGATGGAGACTTGGTGACAGAACATCTAAACGCATTTAATACTATGGTAAGTCAATTAGCATTTGTTGATATTAAAATTTCAGATGAAGATAAGTGCATAAGTTTGTTGCGTTCTCTACCAGATTCATGGGATAGTCTAGTTATTACAATAGGTAAAAATGCAACTGCCTTGTAGTTTGATGAAATAGTCTCATCCTTGCTAATGGAGGAGATGAGACAGAAAAATATGGAGAGTCAAAATGGTGATGCCTTGTCTATACGAGGATAGTCCTAGAACATAAACAAAAATAAGTCATCGAGTGGGACATCTAAATCTAGAGGGAGATATAAATCTCCAGGAAAACCTATAAAGGTGGTGCGCTGGAAATGCGAAAAGGAAGGACACTACAAAAGGGATTGTAGATCTAAAGCTCCTGATAAAGGAAAGGGATCTGATGATGCTCCTTCTACAGAGGCGAAAACCACCTCAGATGAAGGTGGGGATGTGTGCTTGCCTTCTTCAAGTACATATGAAGATCATGAGGCATGGTTGAGTGACTGAGGTGCATCCTTTCACTTCAGTCCCCATAGAGAGTGGTTCTGTGAGTATGATAAATCTGATGGTGGTGATGTCTTCTTAGGGAATGATAGGAAGGCTAGAATTGTTGGTCGTGGAAAAGTAAAGTTGAAGTTGCAAGGTGGAAGGGTTAGAACACTTCTGTGTGTTCTACATATTCTTGCATTGGCCAGAAATCTAATTTCTGTGAGCAAGTTGGATGATGCAAGTGTAAAAACAGTTTTCGAGAAGGATACCTGCAAGATAGTTCAGCGAGCACTGGTATTGATGCTAGGAGTTCGGATTGGAACTTTGTATAAGCTACAAGGTAGCACTATTGTTTATGGGTGCAACAGTTCTGTGGTTCCTGAAAGTGGAGCAGAAAATCTAGTGGTCTTTGGAGAGAAGACCATGCTGTGGAATTGGAGGCTTGGACATATTGGAAAGAAGGGCCTTCAAATACTTCATGGTAAAGGTATGGTAGTAGGTATGAGAAATAGCTCTCTAGATTTTGAATTCTGTGAAAATTTTGTATATGGGAAGTAGAATCGAGTGATTTTCCCCTCTTGTAGTAAGAGGGTGAAACGAATATTAAATCTTGTGCACAGTGATGTGTTTGGACCTGTGAAGGTTCCATCACTGGGTAAGTCTGTGTACTGTGTATCCTTTATAGATGACTTCTCAAGGAGTATGGATATATTTCCTTAAAAATAAATCTGAAGTCTTTGACAATTTTAAAGAATTTAAGGCTTTGGTGGAAAACCAGACAGAGAAGAAGATAAAGGTGTTTAGGACAAATAACAATGGAGAGTTTTGCAATAAGGAATTTGAAGAATTCTGTAAGAAGTGTGGTATAGCACGGTAGATCTACACCTCAAAAAAATGGAGTTACAGAAAGAATCAACAAGACATTGATGGAAAGGGCAAGAAGCATGCTCAGTGGTGTCAGGTTAGGATAGGAATTCTGGGTGAAGGCGATGGAGACAGCATGTTACCTGGTCAACAGATGACCTTCCTCAGTATTGGAGGATAAGACTCCATAAGAGGTATGGACTAGTAAGAAAACCTCTCTTTCACATTTGAGGGTATTTGAATGTGATGCATATGTACATATTCCAAAGGAGAAATGAAGAAAGTTGGATAGTAAATCTAAAAAGTGCATCTTTATTGGGTATAAGGATGGTTTCAAGGGTTATAAACTTTGGAAACCAAAAATAAGGAAGGTTGTGTATAGCCAAGATGTGGTGTTCAGAGAGGTGAAAGATGTTATTAAACATGAAGTCCAACCAAAGGAACCTGAGAAGATAGAGTTTGAGCTAAAGGAGGAAGAATCAGACTCAATAGTAGAGGATGAATTAGAATATGAACAGCCACAAACTCTAGGTGTGAGAATATCAATTCGAGAAAGAAGGCAGCCAGAAAGGTATAGTCCATCTGCTTTCTATTAAAATTTTGCTTTATCTATTACTGATGATGATCCCAGAACTGTGAAGGAAGAAGTACATTCAGAGGATGGAAAACTCTAGAAAGAGGCCATGGTTGATGAAATGGCATCTTTGCACAAAACTGAGGCCTGGGATCTGGTGGAGTTGCCAGCTAGAGGGAAACCCATTGGTGGAAAATGGGTGTTCAAGAAGAAGAAAAATGCAGAAGGAAAGGTGGATAAATACAAAGCTTGGTTTGTAGAAAAAGGTTATTCCCAGGTGTCAGGAACTCATTTTGGTGATATTTTTTCTCTTGTTGCCAAGGTAACTTCTATTAGATTACTTTTATCTGTTGCTACTGCTTTTGATTTTGAGGTGGAACAGATGGATGTGAAGACAACATTTCTTCACGGGGATCTAGAAGAGGAGATCTACATGAAGCAACCTGAAGGCCTTGCGATGAAGGGTAAGAAAGAACTAGTATTCAAGTTAAAGAAGTCTTTGTATGGGTTAAAACAATCACTCTTAATGTGGTATCAAAATTTGATACATTTATATGGGGACTTGGCTTCACCAGAAGCAAAGAAGATCACTTGTGTGTATTTAAATTATTGAATTGGTGACCATGTTATTTATCTGGTCTTGTATGTGGATGATATGTTGCTGGTTGAAAATGACAAAGAAATTATCCAGGATTTGAAGACCCATTTGTCCTTCAAATTCGACATGAAAGATCTTGGTGCTACAAACTATATTTTGTGCATGGAAATTAAAAGATATTGGACAACGAGGTAGCTCTAGCTAAACCAGAGGAAGTATGTCGAGACAATATTGCAGAGGTTTAATATGTGGGATAGTAAACTGGTGAAGGTTCCTATTCCTATAGGTGTAAATTTATCTGCTGAGAAATGTCCCAAGACACAATAAGAGAAAGAGGACATGTCCTGTGTTCCATATGCAAGTGCATTTGGTAGCTTGATGTATGGAATGGTCTGTACTAGAACATACATTGCACATGCAGTGGGAGTATTGAGCAGGTTTATGTCAAAACCAAGGAAGGAGCATTGGATAACAGTGAAGCAAGTTTTCAAGTATTTGCGTGGCACTAGTGTTTATGGTTTGTGCTACCAAGGAAGACCAGGATTAGATAGAGTGTTGGATATTCGTGGCTTTGTTGATATAGGCTGGGCTGGAGATCTGGATCAGAGAAGATCTACAAATGGGTATGTGTTTAACCTATTTGAAGGTGCAGTCAGTTGGATGAGTAAGAAACAGTCTGTAGTGGCACTATCCACTACAAAGGTAGAATACATGGCAGCCACTCATGCAAGCAAGGAAGCAGTTTCATTTTAGAGATTGTGTTCAAGTATGGGGTTAGTATAGGAAGCTATAAGGATATACTGTGACAATTAAAGTGAAATTTTCTTGGCAAAGAATCTGACTTACCATTCAAAGACAAAGCACATTGATGTTCAGTATCACTTTGTGAGGGATATGATAGAAGACAAAAAGGTGTTGCTGGTAAAGGCGGACACTTTGAAGAATACTGCAGATGTATTGAAAAAAAATTGTGAGCTCTCAGAAGTTCTCTTGGTGTAGAGAAACAATGGGCATTGCAGGGCTAGATAAATGACTAATTTTTCTTGTGGCCTCCTATGGAAAGAAAACAACAAGTGGGAGAATGTCGGGTTGTGTTATATTCTTTGCACAACTAGCCCACGTAGTTAACCAAGGAGTTAGAAGGGGGGCAGAGACCCCCCTTCATTTCGCTGATTGTGTAGCGGGGGGAGTCACAGGGGGTTTGAGGGGTGCAGGTAACCCCACTCTATGGGGTCTAGGGTATTGCCTTGGAAAATTTTGGTTTTGTACCCTATGTTAGGTTGGGTGGACCTACCTATGGTTTTGTGCATGATTTTCGAACATGGTTTCTTGGACTTGATGGTTTTCGGTCGATGGTTTTGGATACGGTGGTTTTCGGTCCATGGTATCCGATGCTTCGACATGTATAAACATATATTGTGACATTGAAAGGAACATAATGAAAAATCAAGATGGTAGTCTTGGTTTTGGGATCCAGGGGAAGTCTCTGTGTATATGTGTTTTAGAATTCGTATGCAGGTAATTTTTGTACAAGGTTAAAACCTACATAAATTTTCCCCAAGGAGTAGTAAAGGCAGTTTTGGGTTCGTCATCTAGATGAACCAAGATTTGATTGCAACTAGAAAACCCATCCAACAATGATATTTTGGTTGATCCAACTACTCTCTGTAAAATATGGTCGATTTTGGGGAGAGAGTAATTGTCTTTTAGTGACACTTTGTTGAGGTTTTTGAGGTCCACACAGAGTTTGATCTCACTAATTTTCTTTCTAGTTATCACCAAGTCTGAGATCCAATCAGAAAATCTGATTGCTGCAATTATTTTGGCCTCATACATTCTCTGAATTTCTTTTTCAATTGAAGGTAATAAGACAGGATTAATCCTTCTAAGTTTTTGTTTGAAAGGCTTTTGATTTTCTTTAATGGGAATTGTGTGTTGGATGATGTTGGTGTCATAGGATTTGAGGTCCTCATAACTCCAAGCAAAGACTTCTTGAAACTCTTTCAAAAACTCAATTTCTTTCACTTTTTTAGTTGGGGATAGCGATTTTGAAAGTTTGACCAATTTAGGATTTTCATCGGTGCCTATATTACATTCTTCTATATCAGACTTCAAAGGTTCCATTTTAGGTTTCCTAGGAATATCATTTGAATCAAATAAATATTCCAGAGGGGTTAATCTCATAGGTAAGAAATTATCTTTGAGATTAATTACCTCGATTTCTTCATTGATTATTTCATTAATATCAACTTGCTCTAAGTTATGTACATCTAACTTGGTAAATTTAGTAGGATCAAATCTATCTATTTCTTCACCTTCTATCTCATTTATTTTTATTTCATTCTTAGTGTCTAGATCTATTGATGTATCAGTATCTATATTGTTATTTACAAACTCTTCTTCTGAAATTAAAAAGTTATTTATCTGTTTATCATAAGAAAATATTTGTGAATTCTTCAAATTATCTAGAATTGTAGGTCTGTGCCTAACTTCATTAGTGTACTAATGGTTAGGTTGGAAGGGTAATTTGCATGTGTTGGCAAAAATTGCTAAACTATGAGCTTTCATATTGTGTTTTCTAGGGATTATTGCAAGCTTTGTTTCTAGGAAAGTATTAAGTATTTCTACAATAGTTCCTCTATAACAACTTAATCTAGGGTCCTTTGTCATATATACAACATCAATTTGTTTTATAATTATTTCAGAGTCTCCCATGATAGAAGCTCTTTTTGCTCCTAGATTCCTAACTAACTTAAGACCTAAAATTAATGCTTCATACTCGACCATATTATTAGTACATTTAAAATTCAATCTATAGGCATGGCCTTCTGAGTGATTATTTTCCAAATTATATATCCACACTCCTTCTCCTGCTCCAAAATTATTGACTGACCCAACAAATTCAAGATCCTGTAATATCTCATGCTCATAATTTTCACTATCTGGTGCAACAAACTTTTCATCATTTATAGCCGTTTGACCCTATTGTTCATTGAAAAGTTCTGAAGTTTGGTTACTTTCATTTTGTGTAGAAACCAAAATTTATTTTGGTTATGTATTAATACTATCTGAAATTTATTTTGGTGTTTGATCAACATTATACAAGATAAAAGAATCGATATTTGAGTGTATGGAGTAGATGGGAAAGTTTAGAGGCTGATCCTAGCTACTAACCATATATTTCATTAAGGTTTCTCAGTATAGTTTCTTAGGTTGTCCAAAAACAAAGATTGTTGCATATGACATATCTAGTTGTAAGGATCCCTGAGGTTTGGCTCCCCATGATCTTGATAATAGCATGCCATACTTTAGTGGGATGTCAGCAACTACAATATCCATAAGGATGCTTTTGGCAAGATATTGGACTAAAGTGACACACAAATATTTAATCAATCCTAGTCACTTTAGTTCACTAGAGTCAAATGAGGATAAGTCTTTATAAGGACTTGTAATGTCTATTGGGTACCAAATCGGGTCATCTTTTCATTCATTTCTATTATCCTTCTTTACCTTTTTGTACTCATTTACCTATGCTATTATATTAAACCTACAAGGTAAGCACCCTTAACTTGTCCAATTAGAATATTTTAATTAATGAAGTAATTTCACAGAGTCTTATTTATTCGCGGTATTAAAACATCTGTTTGACCACAACTAGGAGAATAGGAACACTCGTTTCAGCCACCTCACAACAGATCTGGTAATGACCAGTGATTAGGAGGCCACACAACTTGAGTCATGACTCCCTTGGAACTATTCTTGGACCATTTACTATCTCGAATATCTAGTGATGGTGTCGTTCCAACTAATGTACATTTTGAAGATGCAGTTACCATGTTTCAGGGAGCTCTGTTAATCTCCCTCACTGTGTATAAAATGTAGATTGTTCCTATGAATGGGGGTTCTCCCATCGCTATTGTAATCATTTGTTACAGATTAATAAAATACAATCTATTATGTTGCTCCAATATTTTCCGTGATTAACGCAACCCTAATCAGAGAGTTAGGCCCGCTCTTTTGATCAAGTGCCATGTCTTTGTGTGTGTGACATTTATTAGTTTATGCTTGTTGTTACACTTCTTTTCTGTTTATTAATATTTCTAAATTTTTGTAATTAGTTCAATCTTACAACCATGTTCTGAATCTTAAGTCGTGAACCCTTGGTCAGAACGGATTACGCGTTTTCACCTGCATATACCTTGTGTGTTGCCTTGAAAGAGTACGCACCCAGATTGATAATTTAATGTCAGAATAGGGTGAATAAATTGTTCAAAATTGGATACCAACATTTTGGCGCCATTGTTGGGGAGGCTAACAAGGTGCGAACAATGATCTGGACCAACTACAGGGTCAATCTCTAGTCCTCGGAAGAGAACAAGTTTTCTCACTCTGCTTTAGGTCCTGAGCATAGGTATTCTTTCTTCTTGTTTAATTTTGCTTTTCTGTTTGATTTTGGGCCATTCTCTTGTCCTAGGGAGGGAGGAGTCTTCTGACGCCTTGCTCCAGGCCCTGAGCGAGATTTGTTTCTTTTTAACCCTTGTGCATTTTCTTTTTCGGAAAAACCCTAGCTTTTACCCTGGGGAAGGAGGAGTCTTTTGACGCCCTAATTTAGATCTAGAAGTATTAGGGCACCCGTGGCGTGTGTCTATTTCTGGTTCTTCTTCCAAGAGGGAAGGAGTCCTCTGACACCTTGCTATGGGCCTGAAACCCTAGATATTTGTTTTGTTAGCTGCCTTTCTTTTTTTCAGTTTTTATCATCCTAGGGGAAGGAATGGTCCTCTAACACCTTACTCCAGGATTGAAGCATTATAGGTTCATACTAAAACCCTCCATCATATCAACTTTTGTGTGAACAAATAATCAAATAGTAGCGGAAGAGGGAGAGCGCCAAAGACGAGAGGACCACATCTAGGAAGAAAAGCCTATATCCAATAGATCATAGCAAATGTTGAATCAGAAGAATCCTCTTGTGTAGTTGCGAGACCAAGGACAAGGAGAGTGAAGTCCGAAGGACATTTCTAGCTACGAAATTCTTTGGTAATTCAACACAATAGGCCCCTCTAGTAGTGGAAGTAATATCTAGTAGTAGACCTCACCTAGAGAATCTTGCGTTGGTGACAACAGAGGAAGAAATTGCAAGTAGGACATCTACAGGGTCAGACTGCTCTAGTAAGGGAAAGGAAGTTGTAGCCGAGGGGTCAGCCCATTAGGCCTCGAGAGAAGGAAATGAGGAAAAACTTGCATGACCAAGAGACTAGGGAAGTGCTACTAAAGCAACTCGAGTTCCAGTAGTAAAGAATCCTCAGCCACCCTCCACAGAGCCTGTTGAAATCCCCAGTGAGTATTGGAAGATATTTATGGCTCCCACAACCTCCACCATCGATTTTCCAATCGGGTATCTGGGAGCTGGTGTGCCTAGAAAACCTATTCCCTTAGCAGCCTTACCAAACATTCATGGACTTGTTTTAGAAGACCCCAACACGTTTCTATTTGAGTTTGATATAGTATGTCAGGGTACGACTACACAACAGATGCCCAGAAGTTAAAGATTTTCCCGTCTACACTAAAAGGGATGGCTCTGCGATGGTTCATGGGCCTTGGAGGAAAATCCATTTTCACATGCGATAATATGCAAACAGCTTTTCTGGAGAAATACCAGGATTATTGTAAATCTCGGAACATCGAGGAACTCTTTAAGTTCATAGAGAAAGAAGCTAAAAGTTTGGAGGACTGTGTGGAGAGGTTCAAGTACACCTTACAAAGGTCAATCCATTCTAACTTGGATAAGGAAATTTTAAAGATTATCGTCCTTCGATCTTTTTGAGATGACTCGAAGGAACTATTGAACATTGTGGGAAAGGGAGACATCTCGAAGGAAACATTCGAAGATATTTGCAATTTATGTATTCAATGTTCAAGGGGGCTTGCAAGGAATAAGCTTGGGATATAATCAGTGAAAGGATATGGCGGGGGTGTTACAAAATAAGAAATCAAGAACCCGCTAGACAATTTGAGGACATATATCCTTAGCACCCTGTCAGCACAAATGGACACTCTGCAAGTAAAACAGAAGCAACTGGAACTGGATAAGACCATGGCAATATTTTGTTCGAAGTGCAGGAAGAAGCACTTGAAAAGGGAATATCCACTAAATTCCATAGAGGAATGTGTGATCTATGAGCTCAATCATGTGACAAGCTCATGCCCCTCCTTTGCGGGCCTGAAAGTAGTATTTCAAGGAATGGGGGATGACACGGAGAAATTGTACCTCATGAGATCCAGGAAGCCATGGAAACCTTGACCACCGATGGAAAATCAAGGTATTTACTTGGATCCATCTCAGTATTTCAATCATTACAATATGAATCCTCAAACCATGCCTTACCCCCCATGTGGCTGCAATACTAGTATCCACCTTGGTAGTAGTGGAACCCTCAAACCAATAAGATCTCTTCATGGGCTCCAAGTTGGCGAGGATCCCCTCTTGGTCAGTTTCCTCAACAGATGCCTCAGCAGATACCACAGCAGTAGCTATATTTACCCTCCAATGTGCCTCCTGGTAACCAGCCTACCTGTCCTCAGCTTCGAATGCAACCTAACCCTAATTCTAACAATAAGGGAGCTCATCAAGCTAATGTTCTTAACCTGCTTTCATATAAAATCTCCACTACAGAGTTGTATGAAATGAATTTGTGATTAGCTCAGACAGTTAAAGTCCAACCTCCTCCAGTCATCATTGAACAACTTGATATTGAAGGTAAGGAGGTAGAACCGACTAGTAAAGAGCCAAAACAAACTAATAGAAACTAAGCACCTTCCATGAAACAACATCAATCTGAACCACCTTACCTAGAGAGACTTTATGAGTAAACCAAGCCCCCAAGCTGAATTTGATTTATTAGGAGAATTGCAGAAATTATGTGTTAAAATTCCCTTGTTACAAGCTATGAAGGATGTGCCAATATATGCAAAGACTCTTAGGGAATATTTTTCAAAGAAACCTGCCAAGAAAACTAAAGATCCCCTCAATATAGATGTTATGGGAAAATGATCAAACTTTATGATGGGAAAATCAATGCCGGTGAAATATGGAGATCTGGGGAACTCGATTTTGACAGTACAGATTAATGGGGTAGAGATTCCAAATGTGATGTTAGACTTGGGAGCTACTATCAATATCATCACCATTGAAAGCATGCATGCATTAGGTCTTCTCAATTTGAAGCATACACATACAGTATTGGAACTAGCAGATCGATCTACAATCAAACCTGTAGGGAAGTTGGAAGATGTGACAATTTCAGTGGATACATGGCACTACCCCATAGATTTCCTGGTATTACATACACAATATTCAATGGGTGGTCATCCATTAATTTTGGGTAGACCATGGCTGGCCACTGCAGACGCTTACGTTGGGTGTCGCTCAGGGAATATGGTTATTTCTAATGGACATAACACTAATAATTTAGTGCTATATCCACTGGTATAACCAAATTTATCTGTAAAAATGACAAGAAACAAGAAAGTTGTATCTGCAGTAGTTGTTGAAATGGAAGATGAAGAAGTGAGACCAGTCCTCACTATCAGACAGGCCCTTCAGTTGAAAATGCAATCAGAAGATTATGTAATCACTTCTTTGCCTAGTATAGGACTCTAAGAGAAATTATATCAGATCGTGGATCACAATTCACATCTTATATGATAGAAACGTTGATGCAGAAATATGGGGTCAAACATAGAGTGACTACCCCTATCATCCCTAGGCAAATGGACAAGTAGAAAGCATAAGCAAGGTATTGGAAAATATCTTGACAAAAACAGTAGCAAGCCATCGGCAGGATTGGGCACAAAAACTTCCAGAATCTTTATGGGAATATGGACAACATGGCGGAATACAAAAAGGTTTTCTCTGTTTGAATTAGTCTATGGAAAATCCCCGTTGTTTCTGGTGGATTTTGAGATTAGTACACTCAGAACAGCTCTGCAAGTAAGCTTAGAGCTATCAGAAGCACATAAACACCGACTGGAACAGCTGAATGAGATGGATGAGATTTGAGCGGTGGTTGTTCAGAAGACTACTGCTGTTCAACAACATAGAATGAAGTGGCATGATAAATTTATAAAAACTAAGGTGTTTCATGTGGGGGACTAGGTGTTACTGTATGACTCCTAATTTAAGGATCTTAAAGGCAAGCTCTCCACTTTCTGGATGGGTCCATATCAAGTGGATGCAATGTTCGACAATGGAAGGGTTAGACTGAGTACAACAGATGAGAACCATACCTCATTCTTAGTAAATGGACACCGTCTAAAACTATACCACCATCCAACCTCTAAAGATGCTTTTGTTAAAAATCTTTCCGCTTTATTTGATTTAATGGTCATTGGAAAAGAGGATCCTCTCACTTTGTCCTAAAAATATATATATATATATATATTATATATATATATATATATATATATATATATATAGATATATATATATAATGCTGTTGCTACTTGTTTGCCTTTTACAGGAATAATAAAGAAATATGGTGAGGAGAAATGTAATAGCCAGTGCTATCATGGAGATATTGTTGTATTCCACTTGTGAGAGGCACTAAGGGCTATTATTTTACTAGGAGCTATTACTCCATAATTGTTCTTACTTCGTAACTACTATTACTCTGTAGTTGTCACTACTCCAGTAAGTGTTGTTACTCCACTAAGTGTCGTTACTCCGTAATTGTTGTTACTTCGTAACTACCGTTACTCTACAACTGATGTTACTCCACCAGTGCTGCTACTCCACAATTACCGTTACTTCGCCAGTGTTGTTACTGCAGAATTGCCATTAATCTGCCAGTGCCATTACTCCACGAATGTCTTTACTCCGCAACTATTGTTACTCCACCAGTGCCATTACTCTGTAACTGCTATTACTCACTGTTGTCATTACTCCCAGTGTTTTCACGTGTTATGCTATTACTCATTGTTGCTACTATTCACTATTGTTGTTACTCATTGTGTTGTTACTCATTATTGCTGCCATTCGTTGTTGTTGATACTCCCTCTACTGTTACTAGATGTCGCTGCTACTCTGTCAAACATGTTGCTACTACTCCGTCAAAACTTTTGCTGCTACTCCACCAAAGGTAGGTTCGCAAGTATGTCTCCATCAATTTTATGGATTTAATTAAATATTCCAAAAAGGACATTAAAACATGCCATGGGCAGCCATCATTAAGTTGGCGGGGGAACCGTCATATTGAATGACGATGTACCTCGAAAAAGCATTTATGACACATTATCCTTACCTAACTGAATCTATGATTTTGGTACTTTGTAATGATACTTTTGATGTGTTGGGATGCATATTCGTAGGTGTTGAGTCATATCATTCACCCTCCCAACATACTGCATTAAATTTTAGAAACATCCCACAGTACCACCTTAACTTGTCATCATTCCCAAATGTACCAGTACTGTTCATCCGTTGTTTCCAAATCAACCGTGACGTTATTTCAGTCTCCAATGGTTTGGAGACCTATCACTCTCCATTTCCAGCCAACTACAGTCATCACGCTGATTTCACCTCTGCAACAATGGGTGGCCGATCTATTCGCCATGAACTTGAGAATATAGGGGGAATTCGAAACATTTAGGAGGTTCGGCAGGTTTTCGAGAACATAGGCTGGGATGTTTATTTCGACAAATTGAGGGGGTCAAATGAAGAAATGATGGCACAATTTGCATTGAAATTAAGAGAAGGAGGCTCTCGAGTTTTCGAAATTGATATCCCTGTAATAGAAGAAATCATTGCAAAAGTTAGTGGGCTTCCTCAGGTCAGGCAACAATGGTTTTCGAGAAGGACCACCTTCCCAGAATTTCCCAAGGATTTTCTACAAGCGAACGAAAGTATTGCATAGAAGGGTCGAGGGTATGACAGGAACTCTCTACCACATACATGGGGAGGGGTAGCAGAGTTCATCATAAAATATATGACGTGTAAAGGAAGATACTCCACCATCTTCAAATACCATCTCTGCATACTAGCTCATCTACGATTTTCGCAGGTGGAAGCTTTTTCAATGAATGTGGCTTATTTTATACTAAGGAGCGTTCACTTAATGGCACATTCAGCTCAGGGGTCATTGTAGGTATTGGCGGTCATCACTCACCACGGGTTAGTTCAGCTATTGATAATGAATTCTATTGGGCAAATATCGATTCCATGGGAGCTATTTAGGGGTTCCACAGAGGACCAAATAGTAGCTATTGTGGCCGCTTGGGAGGAAGAACCTCAAGCTATGGAGGAGGATGAAAAAGATGAAGATTATATTGATTAAGAGGAGTCAGAACAAATGGAGATAGAAATAGAAGAACTTGGAGATGAGATGGGTCCCCAAGAGTAAGCTGAAACCATTGAGTCAATGGTAGATGTGGGGATTAATATAGAAAGGCCCACTAGTACCTCGACCGAGGTTGTCCCACAAGAACCAGTCTTGCCAGTGGGACTAGTAGAGCAAGTTGACAACAGGGCAACCATGGAAGCAGACCCACAATAGGCTGGCATGGACGAAATGGTCGATATGGTGACTGAGGGTACTCCAGAAGGATCTACTACCACCATGGAGCTGATGGAGGAGGAGAATATGATTGAAGAGGAGGTCGTGACTACTTTGACCATAAAACCCATGGAAGAGAGAGAACAATGACAAGAAGGGCCCTAAGTTGATGAAACGAGGGGACCCGTGGAGGAAGCAGTGGGAGAATTAGGGCGTGAGGTTGATGCTGACCCACAAGAACTAGCGTCAACTTCAGGGCCAAATGTTGAGGGTTCATTCTAGTTTTCCTTCTTTATCCCAAGATGTGTGAGGGTAGTTCAGTGCCCACAATAGGAAGAAGAAGAAGAGTTTGTTGTTCCTGTGGCTTTAAATATGTCACAAAGGCCACAACCATATGGGGTGAATGCTACACAGGTAGCAGGAACCTCGGAGCCAGAAAGGAGAGAAGAAACATAGATTCCCAAGGCTGAAGAACTGGGAGGGATCCCAATAAGCATAGTAGCAGGAGAGCATCTTGCCAAGGCATCACCAGTCATGGTGATTGCACATGAAGAAGAAATCGCCATTTGCAAAGAGGAGGGACCAAGTGAAGTGGTCCCGATGAATGAGACAATGACACAGCCTGGTGAGAAGACCGTGAAGCACGAAGTAATTGAAGAAAGGTAGACAATGGAGGAAAACCTGACAGTGGGAATAGGAGAAGAGGTTTCGCAGGATTTATCCCCAGCTGCCGAAACGGAGGAAGTACTGATTAAGCAGGAATGGATCGAGCTGTGTGAATAGCAAAGACTTCTAGTTAAGCAAAAGTATCAGCTACAGTTTAAGGAGACAATGTGGCTCAAAATGGAGGTAAGGAAACTAAGAAAGAAGGTGCACAGAATGCAAAAATGGATAAAGAAGTACAAGAGGCAAGCCAAACAGTCCAAGACCATTGGGGTTGAAGTAGAAACTCAAGTGGACTTGACATCCACAACCTCTAGTGCCACTCAAACAGACCCGATGGAACGATTGTTCAAAGATTGGGAATATGCCTTAGTAGCCGAAATATAGTCTTGGAAATCCACTACGACTCAATACAAAAATGAGATCAGAAGGATCAAGGAAAGAGCCTACACAACAATCTTTGGATATGTGGAGCACATAGATCTTATGAGATTAAGGCATGTGAAGCAATAGCTCGAGACGAAGCAGCTGGAAAAGCAAGTGGTAGAACTGAAGTGGTTATGGCATGTCGTCCCCCTATTTCTTGTCATTCTTTATTTTTGCATGAACATTTCATTTTATTTTGCATGGAAAGCATCAGAAACGAGGTCAATTATGAGATAGAAGAAAGAGTACAATTCCTCCGAATCTTGAGTAGTCATGATGTTCCAACTCAACATTTGATGTGTGAGTTTTACCTGCACGGGTATCTACTGCATCTGGACATAGATTTTAACTTGGTTCCATATGTAGGGGACATTCACTTAAGGGCCCTCAACTCTTATGCTTTCAATTAGATTCACTGTTAGAAGGCTTGTAACACTTTTGAATCCATTCAACTTACAATGCCATTTATCGTAAGAGGAGAGCATGAGAGGTCAGTCACAATGTTCAATAAGCATAACACCTTTTTTGGGAATTGGGGCGAACAAAGATAGAATGGTGAGGACACAAATATGGTGTCTTGATATTTGTGTCAAGCAACTCACCACATTTTAGAAAGAGGCCGTTGATTGTTGTCAAAGAAGGTGGAAGATGTCACCTACAATTGTCTAGAATAGGGAACCTTTTGGGGCACCAAATTCTGCATGAGTACTTATTAGAGTGCCCAGATATGTGGCATATGTCTAGACATGTGGGGCCCAGTGGATGGGGATCTGGTTTCAGTTTCCTATTCTTTGGTTGTCTGCTGAAACTTACACTCCAGCTTATGATGTTCCAAGGAAATGGTGGAAGGAAGTTCTCCTTTTGGATGGGTTTAAAGTTCAAGGAATAGAGATGGCCTTAGAATATGATCTCGCCAAGCTTCATGAGGCTTATAGTTTACAAAAATTAGACTTGAAGAGGTAGCAGACTACATGAGGACATGTAGAAGGATAGCTGGGGGGAGATGTTGGGTACCAAATCGGGTCAGCTTTCCATTCATTTCTATTATCCTTTTTGACCTTTTTGTAATCATTTACCTATGTTGTTATATTAAACCTACAAGGTAAACACCCTTGACATGTCCAATTGGAATATTTTAATTAATGAAGTAATTTCATGCAGTCTTATCTATTCGTGGTACTAAAACATATGTTTGACTGCAGCTTAGAGAACAGGAACCCTCATTTCAGCAACCTCACAACAAATCTGGTAATGGCCAGCCATTAGGAGGCCACGCAGCTGAAGTCACGACTCCCTTGGAACTATTCTTGGACCTTTTTTCTATCTCGGATATCTAGTGATGGTTCCATTCTAACTAATGTACATTTTCAAGGTGCGGTTACCATGTTTTGGGGAGCTCCGTTAATCTCCCTCGTTGTGTATAAAATGCAGATTGTTCTTGTGAATGGGGGTTCTCCCATTGCTATTGTAATCATTTGTTACAGATTAATAAAATACCATCTATTTTTCTCCTCCAATCTTTTCCATGACTAACGCAGCCCTGATCAGAGAGCTGGGCCCGCTCTTTTGATTAGGCGTCACGTGTTTGTGTGTGTGACATTTATTAGTTTATGCTTGTTGTTAGAGTTCTTTCCTATGTATTATTATTTTTGATGTTTTGTAATTAGTTCAATATTACAACCATGTTTTGAATCTTAACCCACAAACCCTTGGTCTCAACAGATTACAAGTTTGCCCTTGCATATACCTTGTGTGTTTCCTTGAAAGGATATGAACCGAGATTGATAATTTAATGGCCCAATAGGGTGAATAAATAGTTCATACTTGGACACAAACATTTTGGTGTCATTGTCAAGGAGGCTAACAAGGTGTAAACAATGATCCGAACCAACTAGTGGGTCAATCTCTCATCCTGGGGAGAGGATGAGTTTTCTCACTCTGCTTCAGGTCTTGAGCATAGGTATTCTTTCTGCTTGTTTATTTTTTCTTTTCTGTTTGATTTTGGCCATTCTCTTGTCCTGGGGAGGGAGGACACTTTTGATGCCCTGCTCCAGGCCCTGAGCAAGATTTGTTTCTTTTTAACCCTTGTGTGTTTTCTTTTTGTGAGAAACCCTAGCTTTTAACCTGGGGAGGGAGGAGTCTTTTGATGCCCTACTTCAGATCTGGAAGTATTAGGGCTCTCGTAGTGTGTGTCTATTTTTGGTTCTTGTTCCGGGGAGGGAGGAGTCCTCTACACCCTGCTTTGGGCCTAAAACCATAAACTTTTTTTTTTCAGTTGCCTTTCTTTTTGCAAGTCTTTTTCATCTTGGGGGAAGCAATGGTCCTCTGGCACCTTACTCCAAGATTGAAGAATTATAGGTTCATACTAAAAGCCTCCATAATATCAACTTTTGTATGAACAAAGAATCAAATAGGAGGGGTAGAGGGAGAGCGCCAAAGAGGGGAGGACCAAATATAGGAAGAAAAACCTATATCCAACAGATCATAGCAAAGGTTGAATCAAAAGCATCCTCTCGTGTAGCTGTTAGACCAGGGGAAAGGAGAGTGAAGTCTGAAGGACAGTCGGTAGAGAAATCAGTGCTGGCTATGGCATTCTCTGGTAATTCGACACAACAGGTCCCTCTACTAGGGGAAGAAATATCTAGTAGTAGACCTGATTTGGAAATCTTACACTGGTGATAGCAGAGGAAGAAATTGCAAGTAGGACATCTACAGGGTCATACTACTCCAGTAAGGGAAAGGAAGTTGCAGCTGAGGGGTCAAGTCATCAGGCCTCGGGAGAAGTAAACAAGGAAAAACTTGCATCACCAAGAGACTGGGGCAATGCTACTAAAGCAACTCGAGTTCTAGTAGTAAAAAATCCTCAGCCACCCTCCACAGAGCTTGTTAAAATCCCCAACAAGTATTGGAAGATATTTATGGCTCCCACAACCTCCACCATCGATTTTCTGATCAAGGAACTGGGAGTTGACGTGCCTACAAAACCTATTCCATTGGCAGGCTTAGCAAACTTTCATGGACTCATTTCAGAAGACCCCGACACATTTCTATTTGAGTTTGACATAGTGTGTCCGGGGTATGACTACACAACAGATGCCCATAAGTTAAATATTTTCCTGTCTACACTAAAAGGAATGGCTCTGTTATGGTTCATGGGCCTTACAGGAAAATCCATTTCCACATGGGATGATATGCAAACAATTTTTCTGGAGAAATACCAGGATTACTGTAAATCCTGGAACATTAAGGAGGAAATCTTAAATTTCACACAGAAAGAAGATGAAATTTTGGAGGACTGTGTGGAGAGGTTCAAGTACACCTTACAAAGGTCAAGTCATTCTGACCTAGATAAGGAAATTTTAAAGATTATCCTCCTTCGATCTTTTCGAGGGGACTCGACAGAACAATTGAACATTATGGGAAAGGGAGACATATTGAAGGAAACATTCGAAGGTATTTGCAATTTATGTATTTAATTTTTGAGGGGGCTTGCAAGGAATAAGCTTGGGATCCGATCAGTGAAAGGATTTAGTAGGGGTGTTACAAAAGAAGAAATCAGAAACTTGCTAGACAATTTGAGCACAGATATCCTCAACACCCTGTTAGCACAAATGGACACTCTGCAAGTAAAACAGAAGCAGCTGGAACTAGATAGGACAATGGCAATATTTTTTCCAAAGTGAAGGAAGAATCACCCGGATAGGGAATGTCCACTAAATTCCATAGAGGAATGTGTGATCTGTGAGCTCAATCATGTGACAAGCTCATGCCCCTCCTTGCTAGGCCTGAAAGTAGTATTTCAAGCAATGAGGGAGGACACAGAGAAACTGTACCTCATGGGATCTAGGAAGCCATGGCAACCTCGACCACCGATGGGAAATCAAGGTATGTGCCTGGATCCATCTCAGTATTTCAGTAATTATAATATGAATCCTCACACCATGCCTCACCCCCCCATGTGGCCACAATACCAGTATCCGCCTTGGCAGCAGTTGAATCCTCAAGCTAGTACAAGCTCTTCATGGGCTCCAACTTGGCGAGGATCCCCTCCTGGTCAGTTTCCTCAATAGATAACTCAACATATACCACAACAGCAACTCCAGTTACCCTCCAATGTGCCTCCTGGTAACCAGCCTACCTGTACTTAGCTTCGAATGCATCCTAACCCTTATCCTAACAATAAGGGAGCTCATCAAGCTTATGCTCTTAACCTGTCTTCATATAGTATCTCCATTGCAAAGTTGTATGAAATGAATCTACGATTAGGTTGGATAGTTAACGTCTAACCTCCTCCAATCATCATTGAACAACTTGATAGTGAAGGTAAGGAGGTAGAACCGACTAGTAAAGAGACAAAACAAACTGATAGAAACTAGGAGCCTTCCGTTAAACAACATCAATCTGAACCACCTTACCCATAGAGGCTAATTATGAGTAAACCAAGCCCTCAAGCTGAATTTGATTGATTAGGAGAATTGCAGAACTTATTTGTTAAAATTCCCTTGTTACAAGCTATGAAGGATGTGCCAATCTATGCAAAGACTCTTAGGGAATATTGTTCAAAGAAAGTTGCCAAGAAAACTAAAGATCCCCTCACTATACATGTTATGGGAAAATTATCAGACTTTATGATGGGAAAATCAATGCTGGAGAAATATGGAGATCCGAGGAACCCGATTTTGACAGTACAAATTAATGGGGTAGACATTCCAAATGTGCTAGTAGACTTGGGAGCTGTTATCAATATCGTCACCACTGAAACCATGCATGCATTAGATCTTCTCAATTTGAAGCATACACCTACAGTATTGGAACTAGCATATCGATCTATAGTCAAACCTATAGGGAAGTTGGAAGATGTGGCAGTTTCAGTGGATTCATGGCACTACCCAATAGATTTCCTGGTATTACATATGCAATGTTCAGAGGGTGGTCATCCCTCAATTTTGGGTAGACCATGGCTAGCCACTATGGACGCTTTCATTGGGTGTTACTCAGGAAATATGGTTATTTCCAATGGACATAACACTAAGAATTTAGTGTTATATGCACCGGTAGAACCAAATTTATTTGTAAAACCAACAGGTGGCAAGAATGTTGTATTTGTAGTAGATGTTGAAATGGAAGATGAGGAACTAAGACCAATCCTCATGATTGGATAGGCCCTTCAGTTGAAAATGGAATCAAAAGATGATGTAATTGCTTCTTTCATGGATGATCCTTGTTCTATTTCAGAACCAAACCAATAGATCCCAGAATCTATCCTAAGCTGCAAGACTTGGGAAACTATGGAAACAACAGAAGGATTAGAGGAGCCACCTACTGATACACCCCATGAAAGTGTTCAAGTGGAATTGGAACCAGGGAAAACTCTGAATATTAAGCCAACCCTGTCAGAATCCCAGAAGAAGAAACTTGTAGACGTTCTGCGGAAACATAAAGAGGTCTTCACCTCGGATTATGTAGATATGAAGGGGATCCCTGCCAACTTATGCACCCATTAGATATATATCAAGGAATATTGTCATCCTATAAGGAAACCTCAAAGGAGAATGAACCCCGCATTGAAAAATGTTGTGAAAGAAGAGCTTCAAAAGTTACTGGATGTACATTTTATCTATCCTATCTCAGATAGCCAATGGGTCTCACTGTTAGTAATGGTACCCAAGAAGAATGGCAAATGGAGAATCTGTGTAGATTATCAAGAGTTAAACAAGGCGATGTAGAAAGACCATTTTCCATTGCCATTTATTGATCAAGTTTTAGACACATTGGTTGGCAAGAAATTTTTCTCTTTCCTAGATGAGTTTAGTGGATATAACTAGATCCAGATTGCTCCTAAGGACCAGGGTAAGACCACTTTCACATGCCATTAGGGAATATTTTCATACTGGGTCCTTCCTTTTGGCTTGTGTAATGCTCCTGCGACATTCCAGAGGGAAATTCTAGGAATCTTCTCTGACTTGATAGATGATAGCATTGAAATCTATATGGATGATTTTACTCCATATGGGGACTCATTTTTGGAGGGGTTGAAAAATTTGGAGAAAGTTTTCGCAAGGTGTATACAAGCATGTGTCTCTCTGAGTACAGTAAAATACCACATGATGATGGAAGAGGGAATCATTCTGGGACATTTGCTCTTAGCTGAAGGGATCAGGATGGACCTAACAAAGATAAAGGTAATTCCACACTTCCCAACACTTAAGACGCCCACACAGGTATGCAGTTGCATTGGTTGTGCTGGGTATTATATAGGTTTCATAGAAAATTTTGCAAAAGTAGCACACCCACTGTTTCAATTACTAAAAAAATATTTAGAATTTGTGTGGTCAAATGACTGTGATGCACCCTTTGCAAAAATTAAAGAATTGGTTTAGAGTGCTCTGATCCTTAGAGGAACAGACTACGCATTACCTTTCCACATTCATACGGATGCCTCTCAAACATTAATTGGTGCAATGTTGGGAGAACAAGAGGGTAAGGTACCTTACGTAGTCGACTATGTTAGTAAAAATTTAGCCCCTACTGAATTAAACTACACGGTGATTGAGAAAGAATTCCTTGTTGTCATTTATGCCATCAATAAGTTTCGACACTACATTACCAGGTATCCTACTTTTGTGCACATTGATCATGTAGCCATTAGGTATTTAATGAACAAACCTGTTACCCCTAGTTGTATTACAAGATGGTTTTTGCTGCTACAGGAATTTGATATTACCATAGTAGATAAACCAAGGAAGGACAATGTGGTTACAGATTTCTTATCTAGGATAGAATATGATGGTCAGGATACACCAATTGAAGATAACTTTCTAGATGAGAATCCTTTTGCAGTTTCTACTAACACCCTGTGGTATGTAGATATTTCTAATTATCTTGCTACAAGTAAAGTTCCTCGTCATCTGTCCTATAAGGAGCAAAGGAAGATCATTCACCAGAGTACCTAATATTCATGGATGGCAGGATATCTCTTCCATACGGGGGTTGACCAACAGATTCAGTATTGTGTGGCAGGAGATGATATTTTTGAGATATTAAAAGTTGCACACAATGGACCTTGTGGAGGACATTTTGTAGATAAAACAATAGGTCATAAGGTGCTGCAAATGGGATATTATTGGCTCTCCATCTTTCGTGACACTCAGGATTATGTTCAAAGGTGTGATAGGTATCAACGAATGGGACAACCTGGGAAGGTGGATGAAATGCCTCTTCAGCCCCAGATAGTCCTTGAACTGTTTGAGAAATGGGCCATCGATTTTGTTGGGCCTTTTAACCCACCTTCTCATTAGAAAGCTTACATCTTGGTCTGTACTAACTATGTAACTAAATGGGTGGAAGCTAGACCAGTCACGAGAGTAATAGAGCAAGTAGTGGCAAATTTTCTTTTTGAGGAAATCTTTGTCTGGTACGAGACTCCAAGAGAAATTGTATCAAATGGTGGATCACAATTCACATCTCATTTGATAGAAAAGTTGATGCAGAAATATTGGGTCAAGCATAGAGTGACAACCCCCTATCATCCCCAGGTGAATGGATAAGTAGAAAGCACAAACAAGGTATTGGAAAATATCTTGACAAATGTAGTAGGAAGCCATTGTCGGGATTGGGCACAAAAACATCCAGAAGCTTTATGGGCATACAGGAAAACATGGTGGAATACAATAGGGGTTTCTCCGTTTGAATTAGTGTATGGAAAATCCCCCTTGTTTCTAGTGGAATTTGAGACTAGTACACTCAGAACAGCTCTGGAAGTAGGCTTAGATCTATCAAAAACACATAAACATCGACTAAAATAGTTGAATGATTTGGATGAGATTCGAGCGATGGCTGTTTACAAGACTATTGTTGTTCAACAGCAAAGAATGAAGTGGCATGATAAATTTATCAAAAGTAAGGTGTTTCATGTGGGGGACTGGGTGTTACTATGTGACTCCCAATTTAAAGATTTCAAAGGCAAGATCTACACTCATTGGATGGGTCCATATCAAGTGGATGCAGTGTTCGACAATGGAATGGTTAGACTGAGTACAATAGATGAGAACCATACCTCGTTCTTAGTAAATGGACACTGTCTAAAACTATACCATCGTCCAACCTCTAAATATGCTTTTGTTAAAAATCTTTCTGCTTTATTTGATTTAATGGTCATTGGAAAAGAGGATACTCTCACTCTATCCTAAAAAAAATATATATATATATTATTATATATATTATATATTATATCTTTAATTTATATATTATATTTTATATATATTATATATTATATAATACTATTTCTACTTACTTGCTTGTCTTTTGTAGGAATAACAAAGAAATATGGCAAGGAGAAATGTAACAAGCAGTGCTGTCATTTAGATATTGCTGTATTCCACTGGTGAGAGGCACTAAGTGTTGTTACTCCACTAAGTGTTGTTATTTTACTAAGAGTTGTTACTCCGTAACTGTCGTTACTCCACAATTGTTGTTACTCTGTAACTGACGTTACTCGACAATTGTCGTTACTCTGCCGGTGCCTCTACTCTGCAACTGCCATTACTATGCAACTGTTGTTACTCCACCAGTGTCGTTGCTCTGCAACTGCCATTACGCCACCAGTGTCATTACTTCATAATTGTTATTACTCGTTATTGCCATTACTCCCAGTGCTGTTACTCGTTGTGTTGTTACTCACCATTGCTGCTATTCACCATTGTTATTACTCTTTGTGCTATTACTCACTGTTGCTACTATTCACTGTTACTGTTACTCACTGTGCTATTACTCACTATTGTTTCTATTTATTTCTGTTGTTACTCCCTGTACTGTTACTAGATGTTGCTGCTACTCCATCAGACATGTTGCTACTTCTCTGTCGAAACTTTTGCCGCTACTCGACCAGAGGTAGGTCCACAGGTACATCTCCGTTGATTTTATGGATTTAATTAAATATTCCAAAAAGGACATTAAAATGTGTCGTGGATGACCGTCATTAAGTTGGGGAGGGGGTGGGGGGCGAACCTTCATAATGAATGACAGCATACCTCGAAAAAGCATTTATGGCACATGATCCTTACCTAACCAAATCTATGATTTCGGTACTACGTAATCATACGTTTGATGTGTTGGGATGCGTATTCATACGCGCCGAGTCGTATCAGTCACCCTCCCAACATGTTGCATTGAATTTCAAAAACATCCCACAATACCACCTTAACTTATCATCATTCCCAAACGTACCAGTACTATTCATCTGTTGTTTCCAAATCAACCATGACGTTATTTCAGTTTCTAATGGGTTGGAGACCTATCACTCTCCCTTGCCAGCCAACTGCAATCATTGCACTAAATTCACCTCTGCAACAATGGGTGGCTGATCTATTTTGGCCTGTGTAATGCTCCGACGAAATTCCAAAAGGAAATTCTGGGAATATTCTCTGACTTGATAGATGACAGTGTTGAAATCTATATGAACGATTTTACTTCATATGGGGACTCGTTTTTGGAGGGGTTGAAAATTTTGGAGAAAGTTCTTGCAAGGTGTATACAAGCACGTGTCTCTCTAAGTACAGTAAAATGCCACATGATGATGGAAGAGGGAATCGTTCTAGAACATTTACTCTTAGCTGAAGGGAGCAGGATGGACCCAACAAAGATAAAGGTAATTCTACACTTCCCAACACCTAAGACTCCCACACAAGTATGCAATTTCATTGGTTGTGCTGGGTATTATAGACGTTTCATAGAAAATTTTGCAAAAGTAGCACACCCACTATTTCAATTACTGACAAAAGATTCAGAATTTGTGTGGTCAAATGACTGTGATGCAGCCTTTACAAAAATTAAAGAATTGGTCTGTAGTGCTCCGATCCTTAGAGGACCAGACTAGGAATTACCTTTCCACATTCATATAGATGCATCTCAAACAACAATTGGTGCAATGTTGGGACAACAAGAGGGTAAGGTACCTTATGTAGTCTACTATATTAGTAAAAATTTGGCCCCTGCTAAAATCTGTCATTTATGCCATCAATATGTTCCGACACTACATTACTAGGTATCCTACTTTTGTGCACACTGATCATGTAGCCATCAGGTATTTAATGAACAAACCTGTTACCCCTGGTTGTATTACAAGATGGTTGTTGCTACTACAAGAATTTGATATTACTATAGTAGATAAACCAGGGAAGGACAATGTGGTTACAAATTTCTTATCTAGGATAGAATATGATGGTTGGGATACACCAATTGAAGATAACTTTCTAGATGAGCATCTTTTTGCAGTTTCTACTAACACCCCGTGGTATGCAGATATTGCTAATTATCTTGCTACAGGTAAAGTGCCTCATCATCTGTCCTATAAGGAGCAAAGGAAGATCATTCACCAGAGTACCCGATATTCATAGATGGCAGGATATCTCTTCCATACAGGGGTTGACCAGCAGATTCGGCATTGTATGGCAGGAGATGATATTTTTGAGATATTAAAAGCTACACATGATGGACCCTGTGGAGGAAATTTTGCGGATAAAAGAATAGGTCATAAGGTGCTACAAATGGGATATTGTTGGCTTTCCATCTTTCGTGACGCTTAGGATTATGTTCGAAGGTGTGATAGCTGTCAACAAATGGGACAACCTGAGAAAGTGGATGAAATGCCTCTTCAGCCCCAGGTAGTCCTTGAACCATTTGAGAAATGGGCCATTGATTTTGTTGGTCCCTTTAACCCACCATCTCATTAGAAACCTTACATCCTAGTCTGTATTGACTATGTAACTAAATGGGTGGAAGCTAGAACAGTCACGAGAGCAATAGAGCAAGTAGTGGTAGATTTTCTTTTTGAGTAAATATTTGCCCAGTATGGGACTCCAAGAGAAATTGTATCAGATGGCAGATGATAGTTCACATCTCATATGATAGAAAATTTGATGCAGAAAGATGGGGCCAAACATAGAGTGACAACCCCCTATCATCCCTAGATGAATGGACAAGTAGAAAGCACAAAGAAGGTATTGGAAAATATCTTGACAAAGATAGTAGCAAGCCATTGTTGGGATTAGGCACAGAAACATCTAGAAGCTTTATGGGCATACAGGAAAACATGGCAGAATACAACAAGTTTTTCTCTGTTTGAATTACTCTATGGAAAATCCCCCTTGTTTCTGGTGGAATTTGAGATTAGTATACTCAGAACAACTTTGGAAGTAGGCGTAGATCTATCAAAAACACATAAACACTGACCGGAACAGTTGAATGAGTTGGATGAGATTCGAGCGGTGGCTGTTCAGAAGACTATTGTTGTTCAATAGCAGAGAATGAAGTGGCATGATAAATTTATCAAAACTAAGGTGTTTCATGTGGGGGATTAGGCGTTACTGTATGACTCTTAATTTAAGGATTTCAAAGGCAAGATCTGCACTTGTTGGATGGGTCCATGTCAAGTGGATGTAGTGTTCGACAATGGAATGGTTAGACTGAGGACAATAGATGAGAACCATACCTCATTCTTAGTAAATGGACACCTTTTAAAACTATACCACCATCCAGCCTCTAAAGATGCTTTTGTTAAAAATCCTTTTGCTTTGTTTGATTTAATGGTCATTGGAAAAGAGGATACTCTCACTCTATCCTAAAAAAAATAAAAAATAAACAAAAAATAAAAATAAAAATCTATATATAAAATATATATATGATCCTTATCTAACGGAATATATGGTTTTAGTACTCTATAATCATAATTTTGATGTGTTGGGATGCATATTCATATGCATCGAGTCGTATCAGTCACCCTCCCAACATGCTGCACTAAATTTTAGAAACATCCCACAGTACCACCTTAACTTTTCATCATTCCCAAATGTACGAGTATTGTTCATCCATTGTTTCCACATCAACCATGATGTTATTTCAGTTTCCAATTGTTTGGAGACCTGTCACTCTCCCTTGCCAGCCAACTGCAATCATCGCGCTGATTTTACCTCTGCAACAATAGCTGGCTGATCTGTTCACCATGAACCTGAAAATATAGGGGGAACTCAGAACAATTAGGAGGTGTGGTAAGTTTTCGAGAACGTAGGCTAGGATTTTTATTTCGACAGATTGAGGGGGTCAAATGAAGAAATGACAGTAGAATTTGCATTGAACTTAGGAAAGTAGGCTCTTAGGTTCGTGGAATTGAGATCCCTGTAATAGAAGATATCATTGCAGAAGTCAGTGGGCTTCCTTAGGTTGGGCAGTGATGGTTTTCAAGAAGGACCATGCTCCCAGAATTTCCTAAGACTTTTCTACAAACGAGCGAGAGTATTGCACAGAAGGGTCGAGGGTATGATAGGAACTCGCTACCACATCCATGGGTTGGGATAGCAAAGTTCGTCATCAAATATATGACTTGCGAAAGAGGATACTCCACCATCTTCAAATACCATCTTCGCATACTAGATCATCTGCGATTTCCATAGGCAGAAGCTTTTTCAATGAATGTGCCTTATTTTCTACTAAGGATCGTTCACTTAATGGCACATTTAGCTCAATGGTTGCGGCAGGTATTGGCAGTGATCACTCACGATGAGTTAGTTTAGCTGTTGATAATGAATGATATTGGGCAAATCCTAATTCCATGGGAACTATTTAGGGATTCCACATAGGAACAAATAGTAGCTGTTGTGGCCACCAGGGTAGAAGAACCTAAAGCTATGGAAGAGGATACCGAAGATGAAGATTATATTGACCAAGAGGAGTCGAAAGAAATGGATATGGAAATAGAAGAACTTGGAGATGAGACGGGTCCCAAAGAGCAAGCCAGAACCGTCGAGTCAATGGCATATGTGGGGATTGATATAGAAAGGCCCACTAGCACCACGGCCAAGGATGTCCCATAAGAACCAGTCCTGCCCATGGGACTAACAGAGCAATTTGATAACATGGCAACCACGAAAGTAGACCCACAACAAGCTAGCATGGACGAAACAGTTGATATGGTGACTGAGAGTACTCCACAAGGATATCCTGCCACCATGAATCTGATGGAGGAGGAGAATACGATTGAAGAGGAGGTCATGACCACTCTAACCATAGAACCCATGGAAGAGAGAGAACAATGACAATAAGGGCCCAGAGTTGAGGAAACTAGGGGACCCGTGGAGGAAGCAGCAGGAGAATTAGCGTGTGAGGTTGAAGCTGACCCACAAGAAATAACATAAAATTCGGGGCTGAATGTTGAGGATTCATTCCAATTTTCCTTCTTTATCCCAAGAGGAGTGAGGGTATTTCATTCCCTATGACAGAAAGAAGAATAAGGGTTTGCTATTCCTGTGGCTCTAAATCTATCACAAAGGCCACAACCATACGAGGTGAATGTTACATAGGCAGTAGACACCTCAGAGCTAGAAAGGAGAGAAGAAACAAAGATTCTCAAGGCTAAAGAACCGGGAGGGATCCCAACAACCATAGTAGCAGGAGAGCATCTCTCCAGGGCATCACCGGTCGTGGTGAGTGCACATGAAGAAGAAATCATTGTTGGTGAAGAGGAGGGACCAAGTGAAGTGGTCTCGATGAATGAGCCAATGACACAAACTAGTGAGAAGGCCATGAAGCACGAAGTAATTGAAGAAAGGCAGACAATGGAGGAAAACCCGACAGTGGGCATAGTAGAAGAGTTTTCGTGAGATTTAACCCCCGCTGCCGAAATGGAGGAAGTATTAATTAAGCAAGAATGGATCGAGCTTTGTGAATATCGAAGACTTCTAGTTAAGCAAAAGTATCAGGTGCAGTTTAAGGAGACAATGCGGCTCAAAATGGAGGTAAGGAAACTAAGAAAGAAGGTGCACAGAATGTAGAAAAGGATAAAGAAGTACAAGCGACAAGCCAAAAAGTCCAAGACCATCGGGGTTGAAGTAGAAACTTAAGTGGACTTGACAGCCACAACCTCTACTGTCACTCAAACAGACCCGATCGAATGACTGTTCGAAGATCGGGAATATGCCTTCATAGTCGAAATACATTCTTGGAAATCCACTGAGAATCAATACAAAAAATGAGATCAGAAGGACCGAGGAAAGAGCCTCCACAACCATCTTTGGATATGTGGAGCACATAGATGTTATGAGATTAAGGCATGTGAAGCAATAGCTCAAGATGAAGCAGCTGGAAAAGCAAGTGGCAAAACTAAAGGCTGATAAGGAGCAAATGTTTAGCATGGTGCAAGAGGTTATGGCATGTCGTCCCCCTGCTTCTTGTTATTCTTTATTTTTTCATGAATGTTTCATTTTATTTTGCATGGAAAGCATCATAAATGAGGTCAGCTATGAGATAGAAGATGAATTACAATTCCTCCGAATCTTGAGGAGTCATGATGTGCCAACTCAACATCTGATGTGTGAGTTTTACCTGCATGGGTATCTACTGTGTCTGGATAGAGATTTTAACCCAGTTCCATATGTAGGGGACATTCATTAAAGGGCCCTCAACTCTTATGCTTTCAATCAGATTCACTGGCAGAAGACTTGTAACACTTTTGAATCCAATCAAGTTACAAATCCATTTATAGTAAGAGGAGATCATGAGAGGTCAGTCACAATGTTCGATAAGGATAACACCTTTTTTGGAATTAGGGAGAACAGAGATAGAATGGTGAGGACACAAAGATGGTGTCTTGATATTTGTGTTAAGCAAATCACCACATTTCAAAAATAGGCCCTTGATTGTTGTCAGAGAAGGTGGATGATGTCACCTACAGTTTTCCAGAACAGGGAACCTTTTGGGGCACCAAATTTTGCATGAGTACTTACCAGAGTGCCTAGATATGTGGCAAGTGTCCCAAGATGTGGGGCCCAGTGGATGGGGATCTAGTTTCAATTTCCTATTCTTTGATTGCCTGCTGAAACTTACGCTCCAACTTATGATGTTACAAGGGATTGGTGGAAGGAATTTCTACTTTTGGATGGGTTTAAATTTCCAGGAATAGAGATGGCCTTAGAATATGATCTTTCTGGGCTTCATTAGACTTAAATTTTGCAAAACCCAGACTTGAAGAGGCGAAAGATTGCATGAGGACATGTAGAAGGCTAGTTGGGGGGGAGATGTTGGGTACCAAATCGGGTTATCTTTCCATTCATTTCTATTATCCTTTTTGACCTTTTTGTACTCATTTACCTATGTTGTTATACTAAACCTACAATGTAAAAACCCATGACTTGTCCAATTGGAATATTTTAATTAATGAAGTAATTTCACAGAGTCTTATCTATTCGCAATACTAAAACATCGGTTTGACCATATCTTGGAGAAAAGGAACCATCGTTTCAGCAATCTCACAATAGATCTGGTAACAGCCAGCCATCAGGAGGTCGCATAGCTGGAGTCACGACTCCCCTGGAACTATTCTTGGACCTTTTTGCTATCTCAGATATTTGGTGATGGTGTCTTTCCGAGTGATGTACATTTTGAAGATGCGGTTACCACGTTTCAGGGAGCTTTTTTAATCTCCCTCGCTGTGTATAAAATGCATATTGTTCTTCTAAATGGGGGTTCTCCCATTGCTATTGTAATCATTTGCTATAGATTAATAAAATACCATCTATTTTGCTGCTCCAATCTTTTCCGTGACTAAAGCAACCTTGATCAAAGAGATAGGCACACTCTTCTGATCAGGTGCTATGTCTTTTTGTGTGTGACATTTATTAGTTTATACTTGTTGTTATAGTTCTTTCTTGTTTATGATTATTTCTGAAGTTTTGTAATTAGTTCAATCTTACAACCATGTTTTGAATCTTAACCCACAAACCCTCGGTCAGAACAGATTACGCGTTTTCCCCTGCATATACCTTGCACATTTCATTGAAAGGATACACACCCAGATTGATAATTTAATGTCAGAATAGGGTGAATAAATCATTCATACCTGGACACCAACAATGTCTAGGTTTAATTTCTCCATTATTGATTTGGTCACTAAGCTATGAGAGGCCTCGAATCCAACATTGCATTGTGTAGAATCTTGTCATGGATACTAAGGCTGATGTAAAAAGGTGGAACTCCTCCTTTTAATGGTTTGCAATTAACATCTGGACCAAATATGAGTTCTGGTTGGTCATCAAACAAGTTGACAAAATCCTCATTTTCAGCAAGGTTTAAGGTTTGTTTTATCTGTGATTTGTAAGTTTCATTCTTGATTAGTTCTGTTAAGGGAACTAAAATCTTTACCCTTGCTATCTCTGCTTCTAGATTGAATGGCAAAGAGGCTTTTTCTTTTTGAAGGTTTTGAATTTTTGCAGCAGGGACTTGAGTGGGCTTGTATTCTTTTTCTTTATTGGGGATTTCCTTAGATGGATTTTCAAATCTTATGTTTTGAGCTTGGTCCACTAGTTCCTTAGGTGGAATTGAGGTGCATGGTTGATCAACAGAAGGTTGATCTAAGCTTATATCTACAATGGTGGGACCATAAGGATTTGGGTTTGCCTAGGGAGAATTTGGAGGATCTTTGAAATGGGGGCTTCTTTTATTTTCTTGGGTTGACTTTATACTGTTCTCTTGGTTTGGTCAGGGACATCAACATTCTTTTTGCTTCATAGATTATATTGTTTATGTACTTCAAAAATGGTAGAATCATACCCTTGTTTATAATCAAATGACTCTCCATATTGGATTTGTAATTGTTGCAGCATATGTAGTTCCTGCTCATCTTGGGTTATAAAAACAGTGTCCTTATCATTTAATCCCATTAGGTTAATATGTGTATCTTGTTTTGGATCTTTTGGCTAGGTTTTCTCTGCATAATTTTCTTGAAAAGGAGACCTAATGTTTTGATCAGTTTCATTTTTCCCAATGTTTTGTTTTTTTCTAAAATTTGGGTTTCTAATTAGAGGTTCTTGTCGATTATCCCATTGAGGTCTCCTCTCCATATTATCTATTCTATCCTAGTTTTTCCATACTTTTGGCTAAACTATTTATTTTAATGTCAGAGGATGAGGTTTCATCTTGTGCAGTTCCTCTTCTTTCATTTCTAACTGTAGCCCTCCTGGCTAATAAATTAGCTTCAACACTAACAACTACACTTTGCATTTCTTATAATGTTGGGGGGTTTCTTTCCCTAAGTTGGTATGCCATATCTATGTCAAAACCATCAGGGAACTTTACTAATGTTAAGTCGGGTCGGGGTGTGAGATTAATTGGGATGGAATTATATATACTAATGAATTTGGTGCAGTAATCTTGAACAATTTCATTAGTTCCTCTTCTGATATTCTCATATTCTAAAAGGATTTGTAGGGGATTCTTTTTCTTTTCCCATTTGTTAAAAAATTGCTGGTGAAATGCTTCTAAACTATCGATACTATTAACAAGCAATGCTCTAAACCATTTCCTAACATCACCAGTCAAAGTCTATGTAAAGAGTCTCATTTGAACATTATCTATGTCAATCTCATGCAACTCAAAGTAATTTGTTATCTTGTTGACATGTTGTAGTGCAATGTAATGTCCTGTGCCATCAAATTGAACAATTTTACTTTGGTAGTCTGCTGGCATAGCACCAAGTTGGGCAGGTAAAACAAAAGGAGCATATCTATTTTCCATGGTTGTAAGCTAGGAGGGGCTAAGATGTGGAGTTGAGGTACTCGGAGATGATGCAGTAGTGGATGAAGAACTAGGACTAGTAGGTGATGGATGGGTGATGATGGGTTAGTTAGGGAGTGTAGGTATAAATGGTGGTGAAGAATGGACTTCAGAAGGTATTATTGATGAAGTTGAAGGGAACAATGGTGAACTCAATGTAATGGACACTTGTTTAGAAAGCTCAGGGGTTATGGCAGTATTAATGGATGATTGTGGAGATTTTATAATGTATTAATCGATTGATTTGTTGGCATGTTGAACTTCAAGGTCTGTAATGAATTTAGGATCTAGAACAGTTTCACTGAGTGCACTTTCAGATTTTTTTCTAAATAAAGAAAGATTAAATGACACATCAAAGGGAAGTTCTTCTAAAAATAACCACTCATCAGGACATGAATTAGCTTTAACTAATGGTATCTAGCTAATTGAACTTTCTTCCTTTTTTGGATTTTCTTGAAATTAGGTTAGGATTATCAACTACTTGGGTAGGGTTTGGTTCTAGGTTAGCCTTAGTAAAATGAGTCTTCCTAGAAGCTAGAATTTCAAAATTTTTAGTTATTTTTGTGGAATTTTTGAAGATAAATTCTAACAAATGACTTTAAGAGGCTCAAAATAAAGATTTAGAATTTTCTTAAAGCCTTATTAGGACCGAGGATTCGATATTCCCCAGTATGGTCGCCACTATGTTACCACTCAGAATTTTCTCAACAAGTTTTCAGAAGAAAGAAAATAACCAAGGTAACCACAAACCAACTTTTAAGCATAGGCTCTAGCCAACCTATGGCTCAGAGAGGGCTCCCTCTATATGATTTAACTTTGTTTGCTGAACTTTCAACATAGTTCTGAAGGTTCAGGGGGGTTTTTGATTTGTATTGAAGATTAGATGTTGGAATCATTAAAACAGATGGAAGGAATGATGTCTCTGGACCATTGGGCTATGGAGTCAACAGAAGGGCATCATAGCTGGAATTAACTCACTAAAGGGAGTGTTCAAAGGGCAAGCTAGCATACTACAATGCAGGTCTCTTGGCCAGACGGATGAAAAGGTCTTAACCAGGGCGAGAGAGCAATTAAGAATTCTCAGACCATGATTAAAATGAGGAACAGAGGATAATAAAAAACAAGGGGTAATTAAGAATTCTTTGATATAGATTACAGAGAGACAACCTAAACTAAGGAGCAATCAACAATTCCTTAAATTAGATAATCAGTAGAAAACATTTTAAATGCATAACAGTTAAAACAGAGTGCAATGAAGCAAATTTTGAGATATCATTCCATATTATAGCATTCAAATACAAAAACACGTTAAAGATTATGGAAAATTTTTTAAGAAAGATAACAACAAGAAGAGAAAATACTTGTCAGTACTTCACTCTACACATGAATCCTATGAAATATCTTGTCTTTATTCATCAATCCAGCTTGCTAGTTCAGTTAGTGATCCAATAGATTTACATTCTTTTGATCAAGAAGTCTATAGAAATGTCTAAGAGTCCACCCTACATACTTTGAATTATGAAGTATTTGTACATAAATTATTTACAAAATATCTCAAAGCAAACTTAGAGATTTAATCTAGGAAATACAAAATATCTTCTTGCAACAAGATAGAGATAGCTATTGAACTATTTCATGCCGTCCCTTTTATTGTGGTGCTACTTGCTTTTATGGTTGGATTTAAGCCCTTTATGCTGGCTTTCTCTTGTGATCTTTTATGCTAGAATATTCTTTAACTTTTATCTTTCACCCGATACTCTTTGGCACTGATACTCTCTAACCATGCTAACCTGTTTTCATCTGTTTACCTGGTTGTTCTACTTTTACTCTTCGGTAACCTTTTCACTGTAAATTTCTCACAGTAAATCAGTCATCTTTTCTCACCATTTAGTATCAGGTAACTTGACATTCATCATTCACCTATATATCCCATCACCCTCGGTATACTTGGAAAAATTGGGCTTGGTGATGAACAAGTGTTTTACCTCATGCTGGAGGAAAAACAAGTTCTCAAATGTATTATACAAAATTTGCCTGTCGGTAGTGCTTTTACTGTTAAAGTGCTTCCTTGTTCGTTAGCCAATTGCTTGAGTCTCTTATCATAGTCATGTTGTGTCCTAAGTTTGTCATTAATGACCAATGGACTAGGTAATCCTTTCTCCCTCAAAATTTGGAATTTAGCCATGAATCTATCAATGGCTACCTGCATGTTCTGACATTTTCATCCAAGTTTAGTATTAGGTTTCTCTTCGAAAGGACCTTCCTTATTTAAAAAATGGTTTCAGTTCTATCATCTATATCTAGATTATAAAGCTCATAACTGTTTTTTTTGTTTAAGGTAAGTGGATGAGTCTATTGGCATCCTCATGCATGCCTCCCAATTCCTCCTTGACTTTTTGGATAGCTTGTGTAGCTATCTCTATCAATTCTGTATGCTAAAAAATATCTTGAATAGATGGCCAAATATCATTGACAAAGTCAATGATATTGGCCCAAACAGTTCCTTGGCTTGTCTAAAGGGCTTCTCCAAGGTTAGATCTTTCTCCATAGCTTTGATTCTTTCACTCATTCTATTGGCCTTTCACGCCTCTTCCTTTGCATAATTTCAACAAGTTTGTAGTCAGTTTGTAAACTTGCCACCTTTTCTTTTAGTTTGTTCATTTATTTAGCCTGAATAGATATTTCCTCCATGGATCTGACCAAATCTCTTGCTTTTTCTCCTGATGCACCTACTGTTGTAGACTCTGTTGTGACTGGTAATGATGTGGCAGGTGGAGCTATAGGTGCTAATGAAGCTACTAGTGTGAAAGGGACTGCTATAGATATTGTAGGGATGCGATTTGTGAAAGTTGTGGCAATGTTAGTTTGTTTTAATTGGATCAAGTTATCCAATTTTTTCTCTTTCTCCCTTAGTTGATCATTTAGTTGTAGGACCAAGTCCGTCAACTCCTCATGCTTGTGTTGGGTCTCCAAAATTTCAAGTGTTTGAGGATGTTGTAGCTGGGGTATTTTAAATTGCTTTTTAAGTTCAACAATATCATCATTTTTCTTCTTTATGAGCTGCTTTGTAGCTTTAATATCTTTGGGATCATGTCGCAACTCAATAAATAAGTATTCCAAAGACTTAATCCTAATATCCTTGGCCTATGAGGAGGCCTTCTCCAACTGAAACTGTGCCGAGATATTATATAATGAGTTTTGTAGTTGTTGGGCAGTTATGACTTTATATATAAGGGTGAAGTATATCATCTCTCCAGCCTATTTATGCAGTTCTATTTGGTCTATGGGATGAATATCCCTTGCCAATATTTCAAAGTCAACCCTATTGAAGTCTGAAGATGTCTTGGCTGCTGTCATGTAGGTTTGATGAAGGACATTTGAAGAATTCCCTCCTTGATGTCAAAAGATGACATTAGCCTTGTTTGATTTGTGGGAGTGATTTTTAGATACTGAGCATATGTCTGAGCTTTGAGCATCTCATTCCTTATTTTGATTTCTTTATATCTATCCTTTATGTCTTGATCCTTGTCAGCAGGACTAATAAATGAAAACACTTCTGCACTTAGCTACCTTTCCAACATCTGAGTTTGTGATGTGGATGGTTCTTGTGTCTCCCCAGATGGGGTTGTGCTGTTGCTTCTATCCAAATTAGTGTTGGTCACCTATGTTGATCCTTCTATATCTTCCTATTCAAAAACATGATTGAGCCTTTGAATTTGGGATGAATATGCTAAAATATGAATATGAATGTATCCCCCCAAACTGATGGTATTGGCAATTTTATGACAAGAGAAATGTTTTTTTTTTCCAAAAATTATCATTCTAGCTTTTCAAGGAATTTTATGGTAAAAAGTTAGAAAATGACATACCTTAACTTACCCTATGGAAGTGGATGAGCTACATGTGTGGTGGCTACAAAGTTCTAATCATAATATTCTTCAAGTGGGTGGACAAGTCATGGAGAAAAGAGTCAAGATGACTTTTTATTGCTTTTATTAAAACTTGTTGAATCTACTGCAGAATGGTGTTGATTCTATTATAGCCATCTGATTCTCCATTTGTTATTTGTTTATGCAACTGTTATTTCATCTGTTAGCTGATTCCGCAGCTATATGTCTTCTACATATGCTCCAAAATGCTGAAAATGATAGTCTTCATGTCTTCAAAATTCATTGGCACAATTCCCACTATGTGAATAGATGTTCTAATGTTGAACATAGTAGGAAATTATTAACTTAGTGGCCATTAATGGATGCCAGTAGTCACCTAGATGCGGGTGTTAATGTGCTGCATTTATGAGGGCTCGCTCAATGCAGACAGTTGGCCCTGTACCTGGCTGGCGGATGGAGACTGTAGATCTCAATGGCATGCGAATTTATTTGGATGCTGGACGGAATGATGGTCGCACAGATCGTCATTAATGTGCACCTAGTTCGAGAGTTCACGCTCAAGGCTTTATGTATGGCTCGGTATTTTGTTCATGCCATTGCTCCTGGTTCTTTTCACCTCCACCCGATTCTCTTCCCGCACCCCCACCTCGCTCAGATAGTCTGGAAGCACACCTGGGTTTTCTGTATCGTCGGGTTCCTCTTTGCTCAATCCCTCTCCTGTCAGCTCTTCCATCTTCCCTTTCTTAGTTGTTCTGTCAATTCGAGGATGCCTCGCCATTGAGGAGTCTCTCGCCGAGGAGGTAATACCGGTAATAGAGGCAGAGCCTCTCGTTCTACTCCTCATAATGTAACCCCCATTGCTTCGGCCTCCCCGTCCTCACTGCCCTCTGGCCATGCTGGGCCTCTCCCACACAATTCCTGTCAAACTACCCGCTTCACCTTCCATAGCAGGCTCAACAGGCCAGTTTTGTCTGCCAGTATCACAGTTATTCTTGCTGAGGAAGAGGAAAATCCCAACAACTCACCCCACAACACCACCTCTCATTCTCAGGAAGACAATGTCCTTCAGGGGGAGATGGATGGGGTTGTATTTAATGCAGATAATATGTAGGAAGATAGCCCTATTCCTAAAGTGCCTCCGTATCTGGCTGATTCAACTCAGCACGAGATCCTTGCTTATGGACCGGTTCATCATGTAGGCAGCATCCTCAACCTGGTAACTCCTCCAGAAGGTGGTTTTGAAGGAAATGAAGATAATGGATTCATCACCTAGGTTGCCTCGTCTAGCCATGTGGACAAGGATGTGCCCGACTCTCCGCAACAGGTCAATTGATGCTAGTTCATTACCGACGGGTGGCACTCTTGCCTTCACTCTGTTTGATTTTATGCTATATGTCTATGTTTTTGGGTCTCTGGTTATGGGTCTGGTCTTAGTTCTTGATTGGTTTCAGGCAAGCCAACCTGTTCTTGATCTGTAGCAACAACTCTAGGTTTGGCGAATTCTTCTTTGCCTCTTTTTGTCCATGACGGGTATGATAGCATGCTTCTCAGTAAAGCCTCTGCAGGCGATAGTTATGAGGTGTTAGACTCATAACAAAATGATTTTTTAGTGGGTCAGTCTCTAACTAATCAGGTTTTTGAAGTCTTTAATCCTGAAAGGGCAGATAGTAGGATATGTATGTCTCTAAATCTTTGGCTAAGGGCTGGCCTCTGCCCCCTTTGAGGTCTTGACCTCCATGTACATATTTTTCTCTTTCTTAATAGAGTTAGTATTTACGCGGAAAAAAATGGATGCCACTAGTCAACATGAGAACTATCACCATTGATGACAATGAGAATCAAGATGCCCAAACACATATTGCTAAGTACGAATAATTTTGTTATTGTATACTACCTAAAAGATCTGATGAACAAGGGACATTGATGTATTCCCATTATTTGTCAGCATGAGGACTTTCCATTAAGGCATGCAAGCCTCAAGGTGTTTCTGCAAGGATTTTAGACTCAAAGGACTACGGACTCAATACTTTGCATTGAAGTAGCGTTTAATTGTGAGATGAAAAGGATAGGTAAAGGAAAATGAAAATGGAATATGACAATGGAAAATAATAATGATAATGGGCAATAAGCATGAAAATAAGCTTCTTGATTTTATTTGTGGAGTAGACAGAAAGTGAATGAAGGAAAATGAACAATTGATTCTTGCTGAAAAAAATAAATGTGGCTTGCTTTAAATTGCTTGGTTGGATTTATAATTCAAAAGGGAGAAAGAGTAATGGTTTTGATGAATATGGAAAAGGACTTGTTCTTATGTTTCTCATGAGGTTGATCTCTTGAAGACCAACTATCATCACAATTTAGTCTCCTTGTTGATCACTCAATCACCCTAAACCTGCAAAAAAAAAATTGACACAAAGAACATAACTATGTTAAAAAAGAAATAGCTAATTTCTTTCTGATTTTTACGCAAAATTGAATCTTAAGTGACATAGATTAAGGAAAATTAAAAGTGTTATATTCGGTCCTGTTATCACTTAGAATTTTCTCTAGAATTTATCAGAAGAAGGAAAATGACTGATGTAAAAACAAACCAACTTTTAAGCATACGCTCTAGCCAACCTATGGCTCACAGAGGGCTCTCTCTATATGATTTAACTTTGTTTGTTGGGATTTTAGGCTAGTTCTGAAGGCTCATGGGGGTTTTTGATTTGTGTTGAAGATTGGATTGTGATATCCTTAAAATAGATGGATAAAATGATGTCTTTGGACCATTGGGATATGGAGTCAACAGAAGGGCAACAGAGCTGGAATTAACTCACTAAAGGGTGTCTTCAAATGGTAAGCTAGCAGGCTATAGTGCAGGTCTTTGGGCGAGATGGATGAAAAGGTCTTAACTAGGGTGAGAGAGAAATTGCGAATTCTCAAACCGAGATTAAAATGAGGAACACAGGGTAATCGGAAATAAAGGGCAATTAAGAATCCTTTTCTATATATTACAGAGAGACAACCTAAAGTAAGGAGCAATCAAGAATTCCTTAGATAATCAGTAGAAAACATTTTAAATGCATAATAGTTAAAACAAAGTGCAATGAAGAAAATTTTGAGATATCATTCCATATTATAGCATTTAGATACAGAAACACATTAAAGATTATGGAAATTTTTTTAAGAAATATAACAAAAACAAGAGAAAATACTTTTCTGTACTTTGCTCTACACATGAATCCCGTGAAATATCTTGTCTTTATTCATCAATCCAGCTTGCTGTTTTAGTCAATGATCCAATAGCTTTAAAGTATTTTTATCAAGAAGTCTATAGAATGTCTAAGAATCCACGCTACATAATTCGAATGATGAAGTATTTATATATAAATTATTTTCAAAGTATCTCAAAACAAACTTGATATTCAATCTAGGAAATGCAAAATATCTTCTTGCAAGAAAATAGAGATATCTATTGAATTGTTTCATGCCATCCCTTTTATTGTGGTGTTGCTAGATTTTATGGTTGGATTTAAGCCCTTTATGCTAGCTTGCTGTTATGGTCTTTTATGCTGGAATATTCTTTAACTTTTATCTTTCACCTAGTACTCTTTGGCACTGATACTCTCTAACCATGCTGACTTGTTTTCTTCTGTTTACCTGGTTGTTCTACTTTTACTGTGCAGTAGCCTTTTCACTGTAAATTTCTCATAGTAAATCAGTAATCTTTTCTCACCATTTAACATCAAGTAACTTGACATGCATCATTTTCCTCTATATCTCATCAGCCTCGGTTTTGGAAAAAATGAGCTTGGTGATGAACAAGTGTTTTACCTCATGCTGGAGTAAAAACAAGTTCTCAAATGTATTATACAAAACTTTTCCTATTGATAGTGCTTTTATCGCTGAAGTGCCTGTTTGTTATTTATCCAATTGCTTGAGTCTCTTATCATAGTCCTTCTGTGTCATAAGTTTTTCATTAATGACCAATGGACTAGGCAATTCTTTCTCCCTCAAAATTTGGAATTTAGCCATGAATCTATCAATGGCTACCTACATGTTCTGCCACTTTTCTTCCAAGTTTAGCATTATGTTTTTATTGGAAAGGACCTTCCTTATTTCCAAAATGGTTTTAGTTCTATATTCTATATCCAGCTCATGAAGCTCATACTTGTTTTTGCTGTTAAGGAAGTAGATGAGTCAATTGGCATCTTTAGGCATGTCTCCCAATTCTTCTGTGAATTTTTGGATAGCTTCTGTAGCTATCTTTATCAATTCTATCTGCTCAAAAATAAATTGATAGATGGCCAAATATCATTGATAGAGTCAATGATATTGGCCCATAACAGTTCCTTGGCTTGTCCAATGGGTTTCTCCTATGTTACGTCTTTCTCCATAGCTTTGACACTTGCACTCACTCTACTGGCCTTTTGTGCCTCTTCCTTTTGCATAATTTGGGCAAGTTTGTCATTAGTTTCTAGCTTGCCACCTTTTCTTCTAGCTTGTTAATTTCTATAGCCTGAATAGACATTTCTTCCATGTCTCTGACCAACTCTGCTACTTTTTCTCTTGATGCACCTACTGTTCTAGATTCTGTTGTGACTGGTAATGATGTGGTAGGTGGAGCTGTAGGTGCTAATGAAGCTGCTAGCATGGAAGGGAATGTTGTAGCTACTATCAAGATGACATTTGCGGAAGTTGTGGCAATGAAAGTTTGTTTTAATTGGATCAGGTTATCAAATTCTTTCTCTGTCTCCCTTAGTTGATCATTTAGTTGTAGGACTAAGTCCATCAACTCCTCATGCTTGTGTTGGTTGTCCAAAACTTAAGTGTTTGAGGATGTTGCAGCTGGGGTATTTTAAATTGCTTCTTAAGTGCAACAATATCATCATTTTTCTTCTTTATGAGCTGCTATGTAGCTTTAATATCTTTGGGATCATGTCCCAACTCAATAACTAAGTCTTCCAAAGACTTAATCCTAGTACCCTTGGCCTATGAGGAGGCCTTCTCCAACTAAAACTGTGGTGAGATATTATTCAATGAGTTTTGTAGCTAATGGGCAGTTATGGCTTTACCTGTAAGGGTGGAGTATATCATCTCTCTGTTGTGGCCAGCAACACCCCCCCTTGTTCATTTAAGTGTTGTCCAAAATACTAAATGAATGTGGACCCTTAGTTAAATTTTTAAGAA
>APFE030572604.1:0-13932 GCA_000404065.3 Pinus taeda
TTGATCTTTGGCCTAGGGAAAAGTGTCCAAAAGAATTTAGTTTTTCTCCTAAAGTAACTTTATAATTTTTATAAAGTTAAATCTAATTTAAAAGTGACTTTAAGTGATAAAGTTACTTAAGTCTAATTTTAAAGTGACTTTAATAAAGTTAATGTAAAATTTGAAAGGAAAAGTGACTTTGGAAATAAATGACTAAGTGGGTCTTTATTAAAGTGCGGTGAGTTAAAAAATAAAAAGTGAGATTTAAATGAGCAGTTAATCTCAGCCCTAGATCTCAATCTATTTCAGCCATTGGATTTAGAGGTTACCCAAAAGTCACTTAGGATTAGATTAAAGGAGGAAAATGAGGCAAAAGGTCATTCATTCTTTCATGAGTAGATTGAGAGAAGGAGAGCAAGAGAGCAAGGGAGATTTCTTGTCAAGGAGGAAAATGAAACAACAGCTTGGCACACATTCCAAGGAAACAGTTAAGCAGATTTGTGCAACTGATTCAGCAAACATTGAAAGGCTGATTTTGGCACAATTTTCTAGAAATCTGTACAACTGGTTTGCACATAAATCGAGGAGTGGTTTGCACAGAAATCGAGGAGCAGTTTGTTGTTTTTTCTGCATGCAAATCGAGGTCCATACAATGCATTTATTGCAGTATGTAAAATGCATTTAATGCAGGTCGTACAATAGCATTTAAGGCTGAAAGTGGGCACGAAAATCAAGGAGGCCGTACAACATTTATTGTTGTCCTGTTTGTTGTAATTTCCAGTTTGTTGTGAGGCACGGGAAAAGACATAAGTTGTAAATTTGCTTGCTGATTTTTTGCTGAATATTTCTCACTGTAAAAAAGGCATTTTCAGAAATAAAGAAGAGCTCTCGAACCGGTTTTCCCCAAGAGTTGTAGGGGGTTTTTCTAGGGTCACATTGACCAAAAATCACTGTGTTCAAATGTGTTAAATGACTATTTGTACCTGCTGATTTTTTATTTCTGCATTTTCCAGCATTCTGTAAAATTTCCAGAATTTGTGTTTTCAGCAAAAATTTATTTTTTTTCAGTTGTTGAATGTATGGATATGGGAAAGGGCATTTAACTATATGGGAGAAATAAGGTGAAACTGAAAATCGGGGTGGGAAATGATAAATTTTTACACAATTCTCCCTCTAAAGGCTAAGAACTTGGCCTTCCCCAAAGGCTTTATAAGGATATTAGCAACATGTACCCGTGTCTTGATGTGTTGGAGTGATATTTCTCCCCATTTTACCATATCCTGGACAAAGTGGTACATGATATTAATATTCTTAGACCTATCATGGAACATGGGATTCTTTGATAGGAAAATCTCACTTTGATTATCACAATAAATGATGGTGGTATCTAACACATGCTCAAATAGCTCATTAAAGAGCTTCCTTAACCAAGTGGCTTCACAACGAGCCATACTAGTAGCAATATATTCAGCCTCAATGATGTGTAGTGCAACAGACTTTTGTTTCCGGCTCATCCAAGAAATTAAAGTGGACCCCAATTAGAAGCAGCACCTAGATATATTATTTATATCAACTAGACCGCAATCCCAATTGACATCAATATATCCATGTAGTCTCAGAGCCCCGGTAGTGTACCTCAGTCCATGGTTGATAGTACCATGAAGATATCTCAAAATATTCTTTACATCAATACAATGTACATGATGAGGCTCATCCATAAATTGACTCAATGTATTAACAACAAAGCATATGTTTGGTCAGGTCTTCACCAAGAACATAAACGCTCCCATAAGTTGTCTATATTCAGAAGGATTTGCTAGATACGGATTAGCAACATCTCCACATAACCTTTTGAAATTTAGTTCCATAGGCATAGTCACTGACTTGCATTCCACCATGCCACATATCTCTAACAACTTCACAGTATATTTTCCTTGAGAAAGGAAAATCTCAACTAACTTTTTCCAGACCTCCAAGCCTAGGAAGTAGTGCATAAATCCTAGGTCCTTCATCTCGAATTCAGAAGTCAACTCCCTCTTACATTGATAAATGAGAGAATTAGTGTAAAAATTCCATGAAATGCAACAACTCGAAATATTTCTTCTAATTTATAAATTAATTATGCAGTTTATTTTGTTTACGGAAATATAACGAATTATTCACACTACAATTTCTTCACCAACTAAAATATCACGGAACCAAAAATAGGAACTAAGAAATTCTATCACACACACATAAAAATTGACATAGTTATTTCTAAACAATTGTCCCTGGAAAAACCTAATGTGATAAAACCGGTGCAACAGTTGAGGGTTTTTATCATTATGCAACAATGAAATTCTGAGTACAATAAATGGGGATTCCCAACTGGTTATACAATCTGAGAGAAATACTGGCAAAGTCAGCTGAAGGAATTTACCCTCTTCTTCAAGCAATCCTGGCTCAAACTGAGTCTCATAATCGGCTCTGGAACACCTATGGATTGTTGATTTTTGGTAGCACTGGATGTGCTCTAAGTCTCAAAATTTGTGGGGACGCTTAGAGACAAGCATTCTCCAATACCCAGAAATCCTTTTGGGAAATTCCACCCGAAGACAGTTTTATTAAAATAATTAATTATTTTTAATGGGTGCCTAAGTCTAAACTTAGGAATTAAAATAATTAAAGGGTATAAATCTAACTATGGGTGTAAATTCTAGAAAAAGACAAGGATCAAACCAAAATGATTTGATCCATTGATTAGAAGTTAATCTGGGCCATTGGTTTTCCAACAGAAATATATAAGAAGTGGCTTGAGGGGCACTTGGAGAATATATCGAGTGAAGATCAGAAGATCGATTTTTTGAAGCAAAGTAGCTTCCGAAAAGAATTTCGAAGTGATCTTTTGTAGTGAGGGGCAAGGATAGTTCTAGTTGGAGATTCCTCCTAATCCAAGAATACTCAGTAGAGGAGGCAGAGAGAGATCCAGGAAAGGCAACGCTAAGCCAAAGAGGTTGACATAGGGCCACGGAAAAGCTCAGAGGAAATCCATAAGTTTGCTGGAGAGATCTATTTCCAGAGCCGGAAGCCAGGGTGTGAGACTGAGAGGGAAGAAGTCGGAATCTCAAAGGAAAATTGATCAGCCGGGACCAGTGACGCAGACCCCAGTAGTTTTGATGTGGGACATACGTAGTGATTGCATGGAGACTACGCAGGGGCATCTAGGGGCTAACCATTCAGTGGTTGGATCAGTTAGGATTTCCAATGATAGTGTGAGGTAACCTCAATGATCTCTTTGTCAATGATATTCTCTGTACTGGATAGCAGTGAAGGCATCCAAAGATTGTATTCATAAATTACTACTGCATAATAATAAAACCCTCAGTTGCTACACCAGTTTTCCCGCATTGGGTTGTTTTGGGAACACTTGTCCAAAAATAGTTGTGTAGATGTTGTTATCACTCAGATTTTCCTTAGAATTTATTTTAAAGAAGGAAAGGATCCAAGGTAACTACAAACCAATCTTTTAAGTATAGATCCTAGCCAATCTACACTCAAAGAGGGCTCTCTCTTTATGATTTAGCGGTGTTTTGATATGATATTAGGCTAGCTATTAATGCTTAAGGAATTTGTTTTGATTTTTTTGGTGGAATTAAGGAAATAGATGGGCAGAGCAGGTATTCAGGCCATTGGGCTATGGATTCAAGAAGGAAAGGTTTATCAGGATTTGATTAATCACCGAGGTAAGAGTTCACAAGGCAAGCTAGCACAGCAGGGACAAACCTAAAGGTCTCAATGATGGAGAACTTAACCAAGGCCAAGGGCAATGAAGAATCCTTAGTAGGGATCAAGGTGAAGAAGGGAAGTTTGGCAAGTAGCAAGGGCACTTAAGAATCCTATACTAGGGGCCAATAGAGGTAGCGAATTACATAAGTAAGAGAGAAACTAAGTATTCTCAAACTTAAGCAATTTAGTAGAAAACATTGAATAAGAAAACAGTTAAAACAGAGAGCACTTAAGCTAATTCTGATGATATTATTCCTCGTTTTCTTTTAAGAATTATAAGAAAACACATATGATATTTCATAACATAAAGGAAAACAATATTCAAACTCAGAGAAATGATATTATTTGTTTCCCACAGTTCACATGAATCGAGTGAAATGTCCTCAGCTTTATTTGATCCAATAAACAAATCCAGCCTTGATTAACATAGCTCCTTTAGCTTAAAACAAAAGTCTATGGAATTCTTTTTAATCCACCCTAATTACTTCATTTTGTGAAGTATTTATACAAAAAGTATTACAAAATATCCTATAACTATATGAGATTTTTTCTAGGAAACAAAAGTTATTTTCCACACGAAGATAGAGACAGATGGAAAACAAATCGTTTGTTGTCCCGTTATTTATGAATGTGCTGGATATTGGAACTCGAATTTTCCTCTTGCAGTTGCCTTGGTTGTTATGTGTTGGATTTCACTCTTATCTTCACCTACTAATACTCTTTACATGTATTGTTTCATCCTTTCATCCTGTATTACCAAAATTTCCATGGTAAATATTTTTTACTTCACAGATTTACTATAGTAACTTTATAGTAAATCAGTCACACTGGTCGACCATTCGTTATCTGGTAATCTTATCCTGATCATATTTCTGTAAAATTCATCAGCTTCTGTGTACTTAGCAAAATTGGGCTTGCTGGTGAATAGATGTTTTACTTCATGTTCTATGTAAAATAGATTCTCCAGACTATCATAAAGTACCTTTCCTGTAGGTAATGCTTTTACTCCTGAAGAACTTGTTTGACTCTTGGCCTGTTTATTTAACCTTTCAATATAATCTTCCTATGTCATTAACTTATCATGTATAACCAGTGGGCCAGGAAGGCCTTTCTCTCTCAAAATGCCATATTTCAACATGAAGCTATCTATATCTGCCTGAATACTCTGACACCTTTTCTCTAAGTTAAGCATTAAGTTCCTTTTAGTAAGAACTTTCTTTATTTCAATGATAGTAGTTGTTCTGTCTTCAATATTCAACTCATCTAGTTCGTACCTATTCCTGTTGTTCAAGAAATCAATTAACTGATTTTCCTCTTCAAGCTTATCTCCCAGTTCTTCTTTAATCTTTTGTATAGCTTCTACAACTATTTTTATTAATTCAGTCTGTTCAAAAATTACCTGGATAGAAGGACAAATATCATTGATGGAATCAATGATATTGGCCCACAATATATTTCTCATGTCTCCCAGTGGTTTTTCTAATGTCAAGTCCTCTAGGACTTTGATTCTTTCCTCCATCCTTTTATTTTTTCTTTCTTCTTCCTTGTTTTGAATCTGTGCTAGCTCATAGTTTGTTTCCAAACTTGACATTTGTTCCTTGAGATATTTTAGTTCTATAGCCTGGATACTCATTTGTTCCATGGCTTTGATCACTTCATATGTTTTTTCTGTTGTTGTCCCTACACTAGTTGATGTACCTGTAGTTTAAATTGTCTCTGCTACTGGAAATGCTATCACTGGTGGAAGTGTTGGTGCCAAAGAAGCTGCCAGAGTGGAGGGTATTGCTATAGAAATTGTGGGTATGACAGTCTGGGGAGCGGTGGCCAGCTCACTCTGCTTAGACTGTATTGCTTTTTCCAATTCCTTTTCAGTTTCTTTTAACTGATCATTTAACTTAAGGACTAGGTCCATAAGTTCCTCCTCCTTTTGTTTCTCTATGACTTTTGCAGTTTGAGGATGGTGGAGAGGAGGAATCCTAAGCTGCTTCTTCAGTGAAACTATATCATCATTTTTCTTTTTAATCAGTTTTTCAGCTTCTTTGACATCTTTGGGATCATATCCCAATTCTATTACCAAATCTTCTAGAGCTTTTATCCTGGTGTCTTTAGCTTGAGAGGAGGCCTTCTCTAGTTGCAGCTGTGCAGTGGTATTGTGCAATGAGTTTTGCAATTGATGTGCTGTGATGACCTTATTAGTCAATGTAGAATAGACCATCTCACCAGTCTGTTTGTGCAATTCTATTTGGTCAATAGGATGGATATCCTTTGCCAAAACTTCAAAATCAGTCTTTAAATAATCAATCATTGATCTTGGTTGTTGCACAGTTGGCTTGAGGAAGCTCATCTACATTTTCCCTTCCATTATGTCAAAAGCTAACATAAGCCTGGTCTGGCTAGTTGGAGCCATTTTGAGGTAGTGAGCATAGGTTTGAGCTTTCAGTTTCTCATTCATTGCTTTAATTTCTTTGTACTTTCCTTTAATGTCCAGACTCTGTTCAGAGGGAGCTCTAAAAGAAGACACCTCTGTGCTTTGTTGTCTTTCCAATGCATGTATATGTGAAGTAGATGGTGTGCCTTCTGTTGGAATGGTTGGCTTGCTGTCACTCCTTTCAGCTGTTGTGTTGCCTGTTGTTTCCTCACTATACTCATCCTCTGCATATGGGTTTAATCTTTGCCTTTTAACAAAAGTTTGATCAATAGGCATAGTAGAAGGAGTGGCTTCATCTCGGCTTCTCTTTAAATTTTTATCCTCATTTAGAGGAGCATGCAAAATAGGAGGGTTGCTCATGATTTGTTCTGGTTGAGCAAGCTCCTTTGAGATTTCAAGCTGCTATGACTTTTCTTATTGTTCTAAATCTTTTTCCTGTTCTGAGGTTCCTTGTCACTCTGATGGTTGTGTGCTATGTTCCTATGACTTCTTTCATGTTGAAGTTTCTCTAAACCCCTGTGCAAATGAATCTTCATCAAACCTTCTTTCTAAGTCCACCATTACATTGTCAACTTCAACTTGTGTGCCATCTTGATCTATCAGAGTGTCTTCCACCCATTCTAATTTATTGGCATATTGTTCAATTTCTGGGATCCTATGGTGGATATAAGGAGATAGCTTATGTTTCTGCCTTTTGTTACAAATGAATCTGTGGGGGTCATAGGCCCATATGAGACTTTGTTTTAACTTCAATCTTTGGAGGATTTCATTTGCCTCCTTTCCTGCTTCTCTATTATTGAAAATAAATGGGCCTAGATGATCTTTTATTCTCAGCTGAGCCTTCTTCTTGGTTTTGACAAAGTGAATTTCATTAGAATTGATCATTTGCCTATAGTACTCCAAAGCAAATAATCGCATGGGGAGATATCTAGGTAACTTGTAAGGAGGAAGCTCGCACCCATAAATTCTTATTTTAGTATGGTTTTGGTACAAGTACCAATCCCCTACTTTATATTGTTTGGACAGCTATAGAACCCTCTTAATGTCTACACTAATTTTGGGAGGGGGACTTCCTAATAACATTGTAGTCACTGGATGTACAAATAGGTCAATAAAATTTGTGTATGGATGGTGAGAATAACAAGACCTGTGGAACAGAGTAGTCCAGAAGATGACAGATCTAGGATTCCCTCTAGTATCAAGCTTTTGGAAAAAGAAGGGAAACTTATCAGTTTGGTAGTATGATACAGGATTGATGAATGCTTGAATACCATCTCATTTTCAAGTCTCATAAACTGATCATGCATTTTATCTGCGATGAATTTTGCATAATCAAATTTGACTGAAGGAGGTTGACCATGGGTAAAAATAGAAATGCCAGCAAGAATAGTCTCATCTACATATTCATTAGTGGTAGAGCCTAAAATGCATGATAGCATTGTTGTGATGTCTCTACCTAGATCAGAAAAGGCTGACATGTAAGGAGGGGGATCCTTTGGCATGTGTTTTTCTTCAGAAATGAAAGTCTGGAGGATTTGAATACTTCTGGAACTAGACAGCTTGGAGAATATTTCAAGCAGATCAACAATGGACAGGGGGGTGAGGTCTTGACCAGGTTGCAACTATAACATCTCGTTTATGGACTTAGTTGTAATGGTGAATAGGATTTTCTGGTCTGGGGACATTACAGCTTTCATAATAGGGTCATAGTTTGCATGGCAGTAATGCATAATTTCTGGGAAGACATGAACACTAGGGAATTGATACTTGGGCAGGTTTCATTCCCAGAGACTTATCTTATCTGCATGGTTCAAGTAGATATCTCGGTATTTCCAATGCAATTTCAAAGGGGTTTCATCAAAGGTGAGGTCTTTTATCTGGAAATCTTTGTCAGCTAGGGGAAGATGGTCTAAATCTTTGTGGGGAGTGGTCACTGGCATGACATTTAAGGCGACTGGGTTGTCCATCCTTGGTTCTTGTGGATTCAAGGATGAGGGTAGGGAATTTTTGGGGAATTATGGAAAAATGGGTCGTCTCAGAGAGTGTCAAGATTGTCAAACAACTTAATTTCACTAAATTACTTAATTTTTACAACAATTTAGTTCGGTTCAGTATGGAAAATAGGGTTTCTCCGTTGAAACAGGGTAAATACCTAGTTATGGTTGCATGGAGGGACAAATGGCTCTAGTGCACTGTTTGCATGGAGCGCACAAGTCTGCAATGGCAATCTGGAGTTTAGCAGCTTCTGGAGGTTGACGGTTGGAAGCAAGGTGATGGCTTGAACGTACTCTGAGTGTGCATGGAGAACAAAAAGTTATTTTCTTGGTAAAACAAAAATAATGAGTATTTTTGGGTTTATTGGCAAAGTCAATGCTTTTGGTGCATATAATGGAAAAGTGACAGTGGGCGCTAATTGACGGAAGTGATGTTTTGTTGTTTAGCGAAGGTGGTAAGTGAAGGCGGTAAGTGGAATCTATCACACCGCTTATGAGGGTATGGTGGTATTGGGAGAGGTCCACCCGATGCCATTCATCGAGCGACACGTAGTGGTAGGGTGTACGTAAAACTACTCACATCGGGTGGGTAAAGTTTGGCATCAGAGGCCACCCGATATGAGCGTCAGCCGTTAGATCTAAAGGGGTCAAATCATACTGTGGTTGGGGAAGGGACTTGATCGAGATTTAATGGAGGGGCTCGACGGGATAATAACAGCGGATTAGGGAGATTAATGACATTGGGGGCGATGTGATTGGAGGAAGGCTCTTAATTAATCACAGATTGATCAATCAATTCCTTTTTAATGCAGGGGAGGGTTATAGGTCTTAAATGATCATAGACAGATTAATTAATCTATCGATTAATTAATCTTATCTAATTATTTCATTATTAAGGTTTATATTTCAAATCGGGGTGGGATATTAACATACGGGATTTTAATAATATATACGGGGACGAGGTGTATTTTACGGGAGTTAACTATAATAAATTAGTGTTAATATGAAATGGAAACGGAGATAAGAATGCTCTAAGTAAAATGTTTCGAAATATATTCACATTTTCGCATTTAAACATTATAACATAAGCTTAGGTGCATTTTGTGGGTTTTTTGTGAGAAGGAGTTTTGTATGAGGATAATTACTTTTCCTAAGCAAATAGTAATTTTACTCTAGGAAAAGGGGTTTTTAGGGAAAATGAATGAATTATGGAGGGGGTGAATGTTGATGAAGGGGTTTTAGCATTTGGAACCTGTAAGTCATTAGGCCAAGGTTCTAGTCCCTCCAAAAGTCAGAGAAGTGCTTTGATCCCCTTTGACTTAAGGTTTTAGGCGCTTTTATTGTTATTTGTGGGAATTAGTGATATTAGGGGTAAAAGAAATGAGGAAATTAATAACTTGTTTTTTTAAATGTCTCATTGTTAACCATACTTTTAAAGTAATATGATGATGAAAGCAAAATATATGAGTTTCAACTATTCATCATGCACAATTCTGCAACCATTCCTCTACTTACACATCTACACATCCTACCATTTTTTTTACTCTTTATTAGGGTGCACTTAAGCTGAAAAGCCCTTATCAAACTGTTATTTTCTTTTACAATGGAAATCTATCTAAACCTAACCTTATTACATCCAAGGGCTCAGATTAAACAGTTGAGCTCCTTTTATTCACTCTACCTAATCTAATTATCTGCCAAGATTACACTGTTTGGTCAGATTGTATTCTCTATCTATAGACATATAAATTGAAAACATGATATAGTTAAGTTTACATTTTTTGACCATTCATGGATTGTGGCATAAGTGACAAGCTACACACAGCCTTTTATTTTTCACCAAAGTAAATAGTAGTGGCATTTTGACTTGCACACTTTCATGGTCTTTTTCTTTTTCTTGGGGTTCATTTTTTTATCTTTTTTACCTTTTCTTTTTATTCTTTTTATCCTTTGATTTTCTTTTAGGATATACTCTCTTTACATTTTTTAATTTTTTTTAATTTTTTGAATATGGAAAACATTTGCAGAAAGCAAAGGTATGTACATATTACAGAGATAAACTAAGTCAATCATAAATTATGACACCTATTGGTATAGGAACATAACAGATGTGTTGTGTATTTCAATATTTACTATAGGAAACAGTAAATAACTTTGTTCAATAATTAACATATAGAAAAAAGTTTGTAATCAGTTATTGCAGTAGAAATTTGGGCATCCAAATTTTCACATGGTATCGGAGTTGTAGGTGAAACAAGAGAGCAGTACCAGAAGATCTCACGCTGAAGGAAGAAGGGAAGTCGAAGTGCTGCATAAGCAGCAAATCAAATCCCCAAAGAGAGTGCGCAGTTCAGGCCAAAAGGGCAAGATTTTCATGGTAAATCTCTCTCTGAGAAAGTTGACAAAGAGGTAGGCTTTCTAGATCGAAATTTGTCAGTGGCAGAGGGAGCAATGCAACAAAAGCTTCAATGAAGAGGGGTTCCTGGTGTGATGCAGTTTTCCGCGGGCAGTTGCTAGGCAGAAAGTCATCAGAAGGAAGAAGAGACACATGAGGGAATTTCTTCCTTAGAGAAATTCTAGCCAGGGAATTCGAATTCTCATTTTTTGAGCAGCAGCAGGAGAGAGGAGGTCATTCAAATTTTTCGAGTGGCAGAGATGGTAGCTTGTGGATTGAGAGATTAGGATCGGTTGGATTGTGCATCCAACTATGAGATCTAGATGACAAGGATGTCATGCCTTCTAGATGAGTATTTTCTCAAGGTCTATTTCGACAGCATAGTAGCTGATCTCGGATATCTAGTTCTGCTCAAGAAGTATAAGGGAGAAATGGCGAATACCAAGAGAATCATCCTTGATAGAGTGAAGTATCATATAGTTTTTCACATAGCTGGCAGAGACACTACCAAGGAGATGTGGGATGCTTTGTTGATGCAGTTTTTGTCCAGAGCATTCTGGGCAGGGTGACTTTTCCAGATTAAGATGGAATGTGGGCATATCTTAAGCAAGAGGAGCTAATGAGAGACTTGGTTTAGTGTAAACTTGACAGAAGCAGCAGCAATGGGTCGAAGCCCAAGGAGGAGGAAGAGAATGCAGCCCTCGCATCCAAGGGGCAATAGGAGTAGCGGAAAATGAAGAAATATTTTTCGAATATCAAATGCTTCAGGTGTGGTGAATTTAGTCACTACGCAACACGGTGTCTCCTCAGGAAGAAGGAAAAAGATGAGAAGCATGATTTGAAGGTTGCATCCACAAAGATCGAGGAGGAGGAGTTCGCCATGAAAACCCAAGCATCTCCAAGAGGGAGGTGGGGTGATCTAGAGTTGTAGTTCGAAAGGGATGTAGATGGGTAGGATCAATTCCTTGCTACAAGAGCCTAGATTAGAAGTAGCAGGATGAACCAATATTAGTTGGTGCAGAGGAGTGTCAGAGTATTAGTTGAAGTGGCTAGGAGTGCTAGAGACTAAGCAACGTAGAGAAGAATTGGAATCAGTGTAGTTGGCACAAAGCAGAGGTCAACAACAACACATAAGCTTCAGAGGGTCAGCGTAGAGACTAGTAGCAGTCAGACTCTAGCAACGAGATGCATCATACTGAACACTAGTTTAATAATTTGGGATAATTTTCTGTTGTTGATGCAGTAGCAGCAGTAGTAGGAGGAGGTTGCAGTCTAGATGCAGTATTGGAGGTGGCAATGCCAACAGAAGTACAAATGAAGAATTGAGAGGGAGTTGCAGTATGGATGCAATGTTGAAAGTGGTAGGGTCAGTAGTAGTACAAATGTAGCATTTGTGTAGTAGTTGGTGGACAAGATGTTAGACATCAGCAGCATAGAAGGAGATGTTACAGAACAGATTGATGCTTCAGCAAGGTGCATTGTTAGAGCACATTCCTCACTAAGAGGGAGTGTTTATTTCTAGTAGCATTGAATGTGCTCTAAGTCTTAAAATTTGCAGGGAGGCTTATGCATTCTCCAATACCCAAAAATCATTTTGGGAAATTACACGTGGAGATAATTTTATTAAAATAATTAATTATTTTTAATGGGTTCCTAAGTCTAAACTTAGGAAATTAAAATAATTAAAGGGTATTAATCTAACTATGGGTGTAAATTCTAGAAAAAGATGAGTATCAAGCCAAAATGATCTGAGCCCTTGATTAGAAGTTAATTTGAGTCGTTGGTTGTCCAACAGAAAGATATAAAAAGAGGCTTGAGGGGCACTTGGAGAACACATCGAGTGAAGATCAGAAGATCGATTTTCTGAAGTAGAGGAGTTACTGGAAAGAATTTCGAAGTGATCTTTTGTAGTGAGGGGCAGGGATAGTTTCGTTTGGATATTTCTCCTGATCCATGAATACTCAGTAGAGGAGGTAGAGAGAGATCCAACAGAGGCAACACAGAGCCAGAGAGGTTGAGGCAGGACCACATAGAATCCCAAAGGAAATATGTAAATTTGTTGGAGAGATCGATTTCTAGAGTTGAATTTGGGGTGTGAGACCAAGAGGGCATAAGTTGAAATCTCATAAACAAATCGATCATCCTAGAGTAGTGACACATACCCCATTATCTATGTTGTAGGGCCTACGTAGTGATTGTGTAGAGACTGCGCAAAGGCAGCTAGGGGCTAGCCAGTCAGTGGCTAGATCGGCCAAGATTTCCAGTGATAATGTGAGGTAATATCATTTATTTCTCTACCAGTGATATTCTATGTACTGAATAGCTAGGAAGGAATCCAGATATTTCCTTTAGAAATTCTAATGAATAATAATAAAACCCTCAATTGTTGCACTGGATTTCTCGCATTCGGTTTTTCTACAGACATTTTTCCAAAAATAATTGTGTAGATGTGTTGTGTATTTATTTCTTGTCCAATTTCTTGTTTCTACATTTTATTTAAAATGGTGAAGGCTACAGTGTATTAGTTTCGGTGTTTACTATAGGAAACAATAAATAACTTTGTTCAGTAATTAACAAATAGAAGTAACATAATCAATTACTGCATTAGAAATTTGGGCATCCAAAATTCACATGGATCATCCTTTTGTGTAGCCTTTACGCAAGACCCACACGTGCTACCCAGAAACTACCTCTGATGTGATGTCTACTTGATGATTCCATTGTAAGTGATTCTATCGACATCCTAGAAGATTTCCCTGCCACTGGAAATTGAATCAACCCCTACTTTGGTTGAATTGTGTTTTCTTTCTTAAGGAACCATGTAGCCCCTGTGTAGCCTCTTGTAGAAATAACTTGGCCTCCTCTCCTAACTCTCTAGAATTGGATTCCTTCCTTGGAATCAATGTCTCTGCCCCTCTCTCGCTTTACATCCCTGTTTGGTCAACTTAGTATGTCCTAAATTTCTATTTAAAATGTCAATCCGGGAGTCGTAAACTGATGAAGTGAAGTGCACTGTATGTGCAAGATAACCTTTTCCTTAATCTTTTGTCGTTTTTGAGTTTTTAGTTTGTTTTTGGGTTTATCTTCTGTGGATTCCCTAGTGTGAGATGGCGAAATTGAAAATGAAGTGTGGATGGTGATTTCTATAAAAAGTTCTCAAAAAGAAAGTTTCCAAACCGACTGTAATGAAACCAATTCTCAATAAAGAAGTAAATGCACCAAAACAATTAACTAGTGACAATGGCCCAGTATCCTTACTGTTGTATGAAAAAAAAAAAAATCTGAACTTAAACCAACTCAAAGACTGAAAGCAAAGCAAACTAAATCACACTACTTCAACCCATACTCTGACCCTTCACCTTTCGACTCAG
>APFE030572606.1:34701-50805 GCA_000404065.3 Pinus taeda
ATTCTTTATACATCTCATAAAATTCATCATGAAAACTAGCAAGCGAATATATTGAACCATTTTCCAAACTTTTGTACCAAGACCATGCTTTTCCTTCTAAAGTGGTCATAAACATTTTCATGAGAAAATCTTCAGGGAACTGAACATTAAGACTTTGTACATGCATATGGAACCTAACCAAATGAAGAGCAGCATTGTCTTTCTTTTCATCTTTGAATATTGGAAGATCCTCTAACCAATCAACCTTTGGCATAGGATTTGGAAAACCAGGGATATGAGACTGATTCATAGGATCATACCTGGCATTCATTCTTGCAGTGGAACTCATCTTGAAACTTCATCAAGCTACTGAACTTCTAGCAGTGGAGTCACCTTCCAATTTCTTATTCGATGTGTGGAGTCGCCAAGGTAGTTTTGTAGCCTCAAAAAGATATCTGAGCTCCTGCTACCTTCAGAATTTCAACCTCTTAATTTCGGGAATGAATAGACTTCAGGCTCCCGGTAGACGCACCAAAATGTTATCACAAAATCAGACCCCGACAGGCTGCTGATCAGGTAGACCTTGTGTAACTCTTTCAAACCAAGTTTTGGCTGAGGCTTAGCCTCCCCAACCTGAGAGGGCTCTCTCACAAGATTAAAGATTTCGATAATGAATAAGATGGCTAACTCTATGAAACAAAGAACAAGTGTAAAGGTTGAAACATAACTAAAAAGTATCCATTGGGCTTATGGATTCAAATATGCTTCAGTATCGACAATAAAGTTAGCTTTACATAGAAGTCAGGGCATAAGAATTCAACATATGGATAATATATCAGAAATGCATAGGACCACACAGTTTATAAATGTGTAAAGGAAGTTAGAGCACTATCAGTGATTTCTAAGTAATCACACATTCATACCACTGTAGATAAAGAGAGAAGAAAAACACAAGATATTTTGAACATTGAATCCCTTCTTATTCCTGAGAAGCAAAACCAAGCACTGTATTACTAGAAACAAAGTATTACACCAAAGCACAATAAGAGAGTTTCTCTGAAAAATATTCAACCCTTAATACATTAGTTCTTCTCCCATATATAGAATTCATGTAGATTCCTTCCTCCAGCATGAGGGGAATTCGAATTCCTCCTAATTTCACACCTATTGACACTTAAAACTAACTATTTAATACAAAAGACAGCTAACTAGCAGTCCTAGAGACCTAATACAACTAGGAGTGTAACTCCTTATTATGATTATAACAACCTTATCTAAACATTTAAAGACTTCTTTGACACCTATAACTCCATGAAGTCGAATTTGGTGGTGCTCATAAACCCTCCAGCTGGCCCTTGATGACTCATCCTTTTGTTGTTCCTAGAAACTAGGAGACTGTTCCTTGCTCTGTTATGGCTGAAAAATAGGTCTTGGGACAGAGCTCATATCTTCTTATAAAAAATTTATTTGAAAAAAATGAAGGAGGCTTTTGTGAACCAATCCATGCTGAACAAAAATCTCTCTTATTTTTTTTTAAATATTTCCCACTGCCCAGAATGAGTCTTTGAAAAATAGGTGTAAAAATATGCTTGTGACAAATTGAACCTACAACAATTTCATAGTGCAAGTTTAACCATGAATTCATACCACATCATAATGAATTTGAAGAAACGTAAAGAGGTTTTTGTAGTTTAGTATCTTAGGAAGACAAGCCTCTTTAATTTTTCAAAATTGAGTTCTCAGTTGCTCAAGGATCCCCTTGGAAGTTGACTGCTAGAAACAAGGAGACAGAGTTCCTCATTTTTAGAGTTTCATCCTTATGCTTGTCTTCGAATCCTTCTGCTGACCATGTTGTCTCTTTTAATCACATACATGCATTAAATTAACCATATACCCTGCTCAAATACTTGTGCTAAGACGAATAACTCTTTTAATGCTGCTTGATGTCTCATGAACAATACTAGCTATGAAATAATGACCATTTTCATAACATAGAGTTTGGAGTTCATGGATGTCCTCCCCTCACTTGATTTGCCCTTGCTTGATGTTCAAAACCCATTAGTAATCCTTTGCAGTAGCCCATCTTCAAGAAGGGTTCCTTTTTCTTCTCAAAATTGGCCCACAAAATCATGATTTGCAGCTACAGCAGTTTTGTAGCGCACATAGTGTATTTTTGCGAGTTTGCGCTACGAAAACACCTAGTTGATTTCGTAGTGCATGTAATTTTTGAAACAGCCTTAACACATGACACTTTGAACAAATGTGGGACCAATGGTGGGTAAAACAAGATTTTTTACCATATTTAACAAAGGGAACAAGACTCTATCCTTAAAAGAAACAATGAGAATGACCAAGACCAATTCTTCCTTACCTTACCCTTTTTCTTTGAAATCTTTTCAGTGATAACATTCTACATGCTTGACTTGAAGGGTCATTTGTTTTAAAGGCATGCTTTATTGGCTTGTTATCTAGTCAATCATTTGTATGCAGATATAAGACAAGGAAGGGTTCACAAGATGTGAAATATGTTTCTTTGTTGACGCAGGAGTTAGCCCATCTAGTTGTTGTCTGTATACTTGCTGTTGTTAACAGTTGTTGTTGGCAGCTTTTCAAATAGGTACAAATGAAAGTTTTGTGGAGCAGATTTACTTCACATTCATTTGAGCCACCTTGGATCAAGGATCAAGGTAAAGAAGTTCAAACTACCTTCTGTAAACTTCACAACAGAAGTTTTGCATGAAGTCAAGGAGGAAAATAGTTCTTCCCAAGACGACCAACCCATCCAAGAAGGGAAGTGGTTAGAGATTGTGGTTCAGAGGCACTATGTAAAGGCAAGTGTAGGGAGGCTAAAAGAAGAGAGTGTTGTTACTCTCATTTCCTACTCAGATCAGTATATCAGTCTTTTGGTGGACCAAAAGTTCTTTTAGTGGGAAGGCATGATTTGAATTGGATCCTTAAACTCTCTTAAAGTTACCCAAACTCTGCAAAGAAACTCATGCCGAAGTTCAAAGTCTTATGGATATCGAGCTTATCATAAATAACCTCTTAACAATGGCAATTTGTGGTCAGCATGGAACACCGAGGACCCTCGGTCAAAGCACGCATACCATTGGCCCATGGTGACTGCACACTGGCACAAATTGGCAATTAGGAGGCCAAATCCAAAAATAGAGGTAGTTTCTGATACACGATTAGCGCTAAAGTGCTAATCGCATATCGCAGGGCATCCCCCTCAGTGAAGGAAAGCCCCAAGCACTCGGTCACAAGAAAAGGCACAAAACCATACAGGAATCGTTGATTCCATTAAAAGGCGGGTCCCGTGCCAAAACCGGCAGGATATCGCTAGCACTTCAGGCGGTAAGCGGGTTTGACCGAGTTTCACGCAATTCCATACACTGGGTGACACGTGTCCAGTAGATGAGAGAGAAAAACGCTCACATCGTGCGAGTAAAGGTCACACAACTTACCCGCGTGATATGGACGGAGACCATAGGATCTAGAGGCTCCAGATCAATGGTGAAGATGCGACTGATGGATGACCAGATTTGACAAAGTCATAAAGCAGATTGTGTGGGATTTTGAAGTCTGATGTGGATGATGAGTTGGCAGAGATTCATGTTTCTGGGGCATTCTTGGAGTAAACATAAATAACGGTCGTTTCAAATGATCAAATGTTTCTAGTGAACCTGACACTTATCCGTTATGGAATAGGTGGCCACTTCCCTATGAGGTGTGATGCAGTGACTGTAATAGCCGAAAGAAGGGATTCAAATGGACAGAGACAGGGAAAGAAAGAGCTGAAAGCAGAAATGAACAGTCAAGAAGTAGATGGCTTAAAGCTACAGACTGACAGAGATAGAGGGGGGAGAAGAAGAGAGGAGAGCGAATAGCGAGAAAAAGTTGAATGCGCAGAGAGTCTTTGGAGTCACTCGAAGGTCGAGTGAAAAGCCAGAGAGCTCAATTGGCAGTAGGATATTGTTGTTGGAGTTTCTTGGAGGTCGAGCGACTCACAGAGGCTTGCAAAGGCAAAGAGAAAGAGCTTAGAGAGCCAGAGCAGAGAGCCACGAGCCAGAGCCAGAGCCAAGAGCCAGAGCAAGCACCAGAAGCGAGAGCTGAGAACCAGAACCAGAGCACGAGCCAAAGAGCCAGAGCTAGAGTCAAAGCCAAGAGCCAAAGCAAGAGCCAGAGCCAGACCAAAGAGCCAGAGCCAGAAAACCGAAGAACTCCAAGATCCAAGGGATAAGATGGTGTTCTAAGCCCAATGTTCCTCTGTCAAACATTGGAGTTGAGTGTGGAACTTGTAAAAGAATTGTTGCCATAATCCAAGGGAGCCTAGTCGAGTTGACTAGAGCTCAAGGAGACGTAGCCCAAGTGTTTCGGGTGAACTCCATATTAAATTGTTGTTTTATGTGTTTTCTTATTGTTGCATTTGTCTATTATCATATGTATTTACATATTACCATGAACAACCGAATTTTAAAAGCACATAAACAGTTAAAAACACATGCCAACATAGACCTTATTTTCAAGCATTTCTTAATTCCACATTGGTTAATGATTAAGACTTGGGAAAATTTAAAGCTTTGGAAGTGGGAGAGGTTCTTGTAAGTTAGACAAGAATCCTAGGAGCCCCATTTTCAGATCAGTCTTATACATTTAGCTGGAAAAATGATTCGTTATGGTAGAAAGATTACTTATACCTATTTAAGAATTCCCAACTCAAACAAAAGATTCATATGGAATTGCACACTTCTCCCTTTGGAGGGCACTCAGGATTTTAAAAAACTTACCACAGGGTTAAGAAGGAATTTTTTTGGGATGGCCTTAAATCAGATATTCAAAAGTTTGTGGCGGAATGTTTGGTTTGCCAACAAATTAAAGTTGAAACAATTAAGACTCCGGGTCTATTGCAACCTTTATCCATTCCAAGCCAACGTTGGGAGGAGATTTGAATGGATTTTATCACACGTTTACCCAAGTCCGAAGGAAAGAGTGTCATCATGGTGGTAGTTGACAGACTTACCAAGTATGAACACTTTTTTGCATTATCTCATCCATTTAAAGCTAGTACAATTTCTACTCCATTTATGGAAACAATTCAAAATCTACATGGAAACCCAAAGATTATTGTAAGCAATAGAAATCCCATTTTCATTGGAAATTTTTGGATAGAATTATTTTCTTGTCTCGGTACTTAGTTAGCTCATAGCTCATCTTATCAACCTCTATATGATAGGCAAACTGAGATATAAAAAAATATTTGGAAGGATGTTTTCGTTGCTTTGTATTTGATAAACATACACAATGGGTCAAATGGGGGCCTCTAGATGAATGGTGGTATAAAACTTCCTTCCATATTGCAGCAAAAATGACCCCATTTATGGCACATTATGGATATCATCCACCATCCATCACATCATATTTAAGAGAAAATTATAAGGTTCAAGTAGTAGAATATCACATCAAGCATCAACAACATGTTCTCCGATTCTTAAAGGATAACCTCACTTTGGCGCATAATAGAATGAAACAATAGGTAGATCAACATCGCAGCAAAATAAGTTTTGATGTAGGTGACTAGGTATTCCTACGGATACAACAATATAAACAAATGTCCCTCAAGCAAGCTAAGAAGGATAATAAATTATCACCAAAGTATTATGGTCCATACAAGGTGTTGCAAAAGATTGGTACTATGGCATACAAATTGGAGCTTCCTACAACTTCCCGAGTGCACCCAGATTAGTGCACCTAGATTTCCATGTTTCATGTTTACATAAAGCTATAGGTGAAAAGCTCCCAGTTCAAACAATATTGCCAGAAATTGACGAGGAAGGAAAAATCATATTCGAACTTGAAGCAGTCACAGAAAGAAGAACTTAACAGCTACGAAATCGATCAATTTCAGAGTATCTCATCAAGTGGAAGAACTTAGCCACTAAAGATTCCACATGGGAGGATGATAATTTTATACATAAGCATCCAAAACTACTCAAGCGTTGAGGACAACACTTTTCTGAAGGAGAGGGACATGTTAGGTCCCTATAATACTAGTGATTCCCCCATTACTATTGTCATTGTAGCCCTTATTATTATTATTGTGCCCCTATTATCCCCATATTGTTATTAGTGTGCCCCATAGAAGCCCACTATTGTTATTGTTGTGCCCCTATATTATTATTGCTATGTCGACTTTGATTATATTATGACCCCTTAGACTCCTATATATAGAAAGGAGGTTTAGCCATTTGTATCATCCAAGAATTGTTCATTTGTGTAACGTAAAGGAAGTTGCCCCCTTGAAGAGCCTGATTTTAAAGTCATTGATCTATGTTTTCTATATTTTTGTGAGTTGGTTCATAACATTCAACATGACCCATTAAGTGTAAACAAGCATTCAAAGATACTTATCTTTAATTTGCAGGGAAACTGAGTCTAGGACAAGGACTCTCCACCCAACCTTAGGCAACTACAACCGCTTTTACTTGCAGTTACTTCCTCCGAGCCACATTGCAGAGTCTGAGTGGGAAATGCTTGCTTCCAGGACTGCACACAAACTGCCAACTGAAACAAGGACTCTACAGGACCTCCTTCCTCAATCCTACCAATTGATTTATTCTTTCTTTGCCAGCACAGGGAGTCCATAGGTGCTTCAACTTAACCCCAAGTGCACACACAGTGATTCACCCCCTTATAGGAAGTCCAAAATCAGTTGTACCAACATGAAAGTATCCAAAAGTCTTTGATCAAGTATTCCTCTGCTTTAGGATGGTCTCTTCCCAAGTTGTTATAGGGCTCCAAAGTAGCTATCTCAAACCACAACCTCCAAGGGACCCAAGCTATTACAGGGCTCCAGAGTATCTATCTCAGCCCACAGCCTCCAGGGGACCCAAGATGTTACAAGGTTGTAGTGATTTCATCCCAACCCACAGCCTCTGGGGACCCAATTTGTTACAGGGCTCCAGACATCTCTATCTCAATCCACAACGTCCAGGGACCCAAGTTGTTACAGGGCTCCAAGGATACTATATAAACCCATAACCTCCAGGGACCAAAAGCTATTATAAGGATCCAAAGACTATCACTCAACCTACAACCTCTAGGGAGAGAGAATTGATCCCTTTCTCTTCAACGCTCCCTGCTGAATTTTTTTTCTAGAAACCTAATTCCATTCCCTTCTTAGTCTGCCTCTAAAACAAAACGCTTTGATCCCTTGCTACAATGAGTTTGATTGCCTCTGTTGTTCGAAAAATGATTCCTTCGAATCATGCCTTCTCCTACTATTCGAATTCTCTCTTCAATTCCTCCTCCTTGGCCTATATTTTTGTCACATTATTTACTGTTGTGTCCTTGTTGTTTTGCAGCCCTTCATAAAAAAATTTCCTCCTTGCTTGTAATGCTTTTTCAAGCAAGCATGGGCCTGAGTGCTTTTCCTCAGCCCATTAATTTCAGTAACCAGTTCATTAAATTCATGTACAAACCAACCTTCAATGGCTATCCTAAATTTAGGTTTCTTCTTTACACAAGAAACCACAACATCCCAAGCAACAATTCTCCTCCCTCAACTTTGGAATCCATGTCCCTTTGACTCAGCCCCTTTTAATTTTTATTTCAAAAATTGCAAAATATTTACATCATATTTATAATGTGGCTCATATGAGAAGCTTGGGTGGGGTTGTTACAAACTATAAATGTTGACTCTGTTTGACTAATGTGGTTGACTATGTTTGATTATTGTTATTATTATTAATCAATAATATTAATAGCAAATTATGTTTCATCGAAGTTAAAGATTGTTGACTATCAAATACAGTAATACAAAGTCAACCATATTAGTAAATGTGGGTAACTAGTTTTATAATGTCACATTGCTATCTTGGATAAATTGCAATGTAATGTGACATTGTGACAATGTTTGTCACAAATGCAATGTTGGATAGATTTATATACTATTTCGACATTACAACATGTTTTATTATTTATATTAATCAATAATATTAATAGGAAATAATGTTTAATTGAAGTTGAAGAGCGTTTCCTGTCAAACATAGTCGAACATAGTCACCACATTTAATAATGTGGTTGATTAATTTGGTAATGCCGCATTGCAATGTTGGACAAATAAGAAATCTAATGTAACATTGTGACAATGTTTGTCACATTGCAATGTTCAATAGATTTATTTACCATTTCGATGTCACAATATTAATATTATTAATCGACTTATTAATATTAATATTGTTATTATTAAACATTTTTAAAATATGGATTGTGATTGAACAAGGATGACCTTAGTTGACTAAGGTTGACAATGTTTGACTTTGACCAACCATCATTGACTATAATCGAATATGGTTGATTTATGTTTATTAATGACAATTATGAGTGGACAAGGTTGACTATTGTTAAATATGGTAAACATAGGGTTGCCCAAATTTGGTCATGGTCAACTATTTAAACATTGACTATAAAGGTTGACTTTGTTTGACTAATGTTGTTGATTATGTTTGGGAATTAATATTAATCAACAAAACAATACATTATGTTTGACTAAAGTTGAAGAGTTTTGACTATCAAACATTGTCAAACATAGTTAAACATAATTGAACAGAGTCAAACATAGTCAACCATATTAGTAAACCAAAATGTTTTAAATAATATTATTAATATTTTTAAATATTTTTAAACATTGACTATGGGTGAGCATGGTGTAATTATGAGTTAACATGGCTTGATCAAGTTCACCATGGGTGAACATGGTTTAACTAATTTGACCATGGTTTACCATAGTTTTCTATGATAGATTATGGTTATCTATATTGATAACAAATGACTATGGTTGACTGTGTTTTACCATGGTGACCTTGGTTGACCATGTTTAACCATATTAACCTTTGTTGGCCATGTTGAGCGTGGGTTGACCATGGGTTTCAAAGGTTGATTATGGCAACTATGTTGACCAACGATCACCATGATTGAACATGTTTGACTTAGGTTGCCAATGGTTGAACATGACTGACCATAGTTGATGGTGGTCAAACATGATGAATAGAGTCAACTATGGTTGACCATGGTGGCCATAGTTAACTATGATCATAATGAACCATAGTCAACCATGGTGATGGTAGTTGATGATGGTTGACCATGGCTAGACTATGGTTGACCATGTGTCACTATTGTTAAATATTATTATGTCTTGACTAGGTTAATAATTTTTTGACTATGGTTGACCATGTTGATTATGATTTTCCATGTTGACACCATTTAAACATCACAGACTATGTTTTGACTGTGAATGACTATGTTTAATAATTGTTTGACTATGGTTGACTATAGTTATTCATGTTAACCATGTTTAAACATCATTGGATAGGTTTTGACTATGAATGACTATGGTTAACAATTGTATGATTATGATTGACCATGGTTTGACTATGGTTGATCATGATTAACTATGGTTGAACATGGTTTGACTATGATTGACCATTTTTTGAGCATGTTTTGACTATGTTCAAACACAATTGAATATGACTAATTATAATTGACCATGGTTTGAATACGACTTGACTATGGTTGACCATATTTTTCCTATGGCTTGTCTATAGTTGACCATGATTTGACCATGGTTACCATTATAATGGTGGTTATTAATAGTTAGCCATGGTTTGACTATGGTCAACATGTTATTCGTACTATTAAATTTATTAACATTAACATCAATGTTAACATATTAATGTGTTTTCCTTACGATTATATTATTTCGAAATCATTTGCATTTACAATTTGCTTGCTATTTAAGATAAATATAATAATATTTTACAGTGCAGTGCGTCAAAAGGTTTATTTATTTATTTTAAATTTTATTTCATTGTGATTTAAGACTTTTGTATAAAGTTATTAGTAATAAATGACTTGCTTCACTAATTTTTTAGTAATAGCTTCTGTGATAAGAGTGTGTATACACATATTTCCTATTTAGAATATGTATAGTATTTCCCCCATTTTCATTTAAGATTGGATGCATTGTTTACGATTACTTGTTGTCTTAATAAGTGAAGAAAGAATTTAACACAATAGTTCATCTCCCTACCTATATTTTCCATCTTATTTTGAGAAATAAATAAAATATGGCGTACAATTTGTAATCAACAAGTGACAGGGAAAATTTTAAGGATGGAAATTTATTTTAAAGTTTAGAAACCTTGGTGAATCTGATTAATCCCTAATATGGAAATTGTAAAATATTTGGTGATATTTTTACAAAAACATCCAATTGCTAATGATTTTACATAGCCTTTATAAAGTTTTAATGATAGTTTCTATAAAATTTTGGTGATTTTTAACGTAAAATAACTTTATCCTATAAAATTCTAGCGAATCAATTTTAGGAAAAACGGAAATTGGCGAATGTTTTTTTTTGGAAAAAGCATGGAAAATTAGCCCATCTGCGAATATTAGCCCCTAAAAGTTTCCATGGCAAGTGACAAGGGAATTATTTCCATCACTATTGAATGGAATGGGTGTTGTGGTTCGTTGCTTCAATATGTGTGCATTAGATAGTTATTGAAATTGCAGCTTGCCACAGGACTTTGGAAGTATCAAATATGGACAATGGGTAAAAGGGCCCATAATCACTTAGTAATGATCAAAATAGGGTAAATTGTGCTTTCAAAATCCATTAAACTATGCTATAAATTTGCATAGGTTCCTTGGAATATGATAAGACAAAAATCATACAGATAATATAATAAATATATATATATATATATATGAGTTTACAAAATTGTAAATTTCTCTTTAATCATTGTAATTTAAGTGTTCATTTCTCTATAATCAGCATTTAATATCAATGATGTTTTGCAATATGTAATTGGTGTGTCATAGAGGATTATTTTTGCCGTTGTTGAATGTGATGGATTTTTTGGTTTATTGTTTTAGTGCATCATTATTGAATAAGATGTGTTTTGTGGTTTGTTGCTTCATTGCGTGACTCGGGACTTAGATTTTGTGATTCACTACTTCAATGTAAGACTGTCAAATGAGATGGACTTTGTGGTTTGTTGCTTTCATGTTGGACTGTTGAATGAGATGAATTATGTGATTCATTGCCTTGATGCACATGGTACAATAATAATATTAAAATTTTAAATTTTAATATTACTTAATTCAATCATTTATAATGTACACCAATGTAAATGGGAAAGCAAAGGCATGGAAAAATTAATAGGTAAACCCTAGTGTTTCAAATTTTCACCATTAGATATAAAATCAAAACCTAAAATTGTAATGCAACCAAAAACTTAACCATAATATCTAATAAATAAACCCCAATCTTTCAAATTTTCACCATTAGCTGTAAACCCAAACCCTATTTCAACTAAAATCCTAACCCACAAAAACTTTTTATGTGTCATCTTGATCGATGGGACATCTTATCTTCATCTATCATTTTTGTTTATCATAGACAATAATGAAACATCTGATCATTTGAGGAACAATGTATGTAGAGACTTGGCAAACTTGTCCAGCAATACTAGTCCACTCCATTTTGTAATGAACAAGGGGTCCTTAAAACCTTTATCCAAGTGAAAGTTCTTGGCACCAATATGGGACCAGTTTAAGATCCATGGGGCCATTAGCTTATGGCCAGCATTATGCACTATAGTTTAATTCTAACAGAAGTTGGGTTATATATTGTGATATATATTATTGAATTTGATAGAGATTATACTACATAAATGAATATTTATAGATTAGGTTACAAATTGATTGAAAAACATCATTTTACAACCATGTTTTCAAGCCCCATTTCCAAAACATTTGTGGGGTCTACATATACCCAAAGGATATTATGTTTATATTAAACCTCAAAGAATTTCATGTACATGGAAGAGAGAAAATATTTGAGAAATTCTTTAGCAAAATTATGGACAACAAATTTGTAGCCTCAATTGTCAGCAACCACAAATTCTTGTTCCCCAAATATAGTGAAGTTGGAATTTGCTCTATTTCTGCATTGAAATTAGTAAAACAATAATCAATTTTGCAATGAAATTAGTAAATTAGTAATCAATAATGATTATGATGTATATGTAAATTATCGAATATATATATATATATAAAGCATACGTGCCATATCAAAATCATGCAAAATAGAATCTATTTCCGACTCCAATGACATTGATGGAATGCTAATGCAGTATATAAACAACATAAAACTAAATTAGAGGCTACAAAACAATATATCAATTCCTAAGTTAGGCTTAATCTTCATAATACTCTCAAACTGTGATATTTAATTTCTTCCGACAGTGAAACAAAATTAGTCGTTGTCCTCCCATCAACCATGGTGGAAGCAACTTCAATGTCCAAAGTAATATTACCATAAGGCATTGTTAAGTCATATGAATCCACTGCAACATATTCAAGGACTCGAGCATTGCAGTTGTACATGTACAACCTTAATCAAAGTTGGACGATTGAAACTTGAGAAAATTAGTAAATGAAACTTGGGCAATTGAAACTTGAGAACATTAGTAAGTGAAACCTGGGCAATCTAAACCTGAGAACATTAATAACCAAACATGGGTGATCCAAAAATAGAAACATTAGTAAGTGAAACCATTTGTCTTGAGAATATGAACATGTAGTCGTTTCATGTTTCATAATATGGAGAATGAGGGGATGGGAGGGAAGATGTTTTGTAACCTCAAGCATGTTCAATAAGCCATTTTTAATAAGCTAAATAACTAATACATGCTCCTGTCATGTGTAAATTTGAGAATTTGTAAAATCAAGAAAAGTAGGAAACTGAAAAACTATTTGAAAACCTTTGATTTTATTTGTTGGATCATATATGCGATTAAGAATATTCTCAAATTACCAAATCTAATTCATTCTTGTTATATTTTAAAGAATTGAAATTTCTGGGGGCCTATTTTGAAATAGACCATACCTATTGACGTAAATATTGTTAATGAAGATTAAGGCTATTGCTCACTCTTATTTATTTAATAGAAACTGCTATCTCTTCACTTTATTGATTGTTTTATACCTTGGTTGATTTTGAGGAAATGATGACATGATATATTAATGAACATATCATATAATTAATATTTATATATAATATGATTGATGAATATTCATTTATAATATCACGGGCTGATTTCCTTTCTATTATACACTATTTATCAAAGTATTGCTTTGACTCCATTCTCTCTCTTAAAAAAGTCATTAAAATATTTTCAAATATATAATAATAAATAGACTAATAATTTAGTTTAAACAAAATCCTTACGAAAAAGGCTATTACTGTAAAGTGTAGCGGGGATAATGTACTTATACCTAAAGAGTTTCAAGAGCTTCTCTCAAGTTTATACCTAAGAGTTTGTACTTATATTATGGGAAATCTAGAAGATAACAATATGGTACGATTGTTGGGATAATGTCACTTTCCTAAAATTTGTATATTGGATACATGATTTTATGCCCATAGTATTTCAAATTCACTATCATGTGAACGATGTGGGCAAAGGCTTGACCCACAAGCTTTACCAAGAAATTTATGGGTTACAAGCAGTTACAAGCACCACTGGAGATCATTATCAATACGTTCCATGAATTGGAAGGAGAGCATGTGAATCAACCACAACCCTTTCAGAGGGTTGCATACATGTGCAGTTGGGCAATGATGACACTAATCTTGGTCTCTTTTCTCATTCCATTAGCTGATGTCCTTCAACTTTAAAAGTTGTTATGTATGTTCTCTCCAAATATGGTGTGTTTAAGTTGATTGTAGATTTTCAGAATATTTGGAAATCTAATGGACATAGATATAGATGTGGCCAATCTTTAGAGGGCGTCTACGTCCATCTAATTCCTAAATATTCATCTAATTCCTAAATATTCAAGAAGTCTACAATCGATTTAAAGATGGCCCCAAATATCTGGATTCCCAAAATCAAGAGAGTTAAAAAGACAATATTTCGGCAATCTGTAATGAACATAAAAATACTTCACCAACGAAACCACAAAGTTCAGACCTACAAAATTCAGACATTGTCCAAATTAACGTTCATCATCCACTTAAATGTGTGTCACCTGCCATTGCAGCATCAAAATTCAGGGGAATCGAACCATGGCTGGAGATTCAAGAGAGTCGATTCCCTTCTTCCCGGTTTTGATTCTGAGAAGGCAAGATGAGAGAAGGCGGTGGGGTTATGAGATTGTTAGGGAGAAAGGGATAGAGAAATTATATCTATCACATATATCCACTGCAACAACAATTTGACAGAGAGTCCTCATCATGATTGAATGTTACAGGTCTGTATCATTACACGTACCTCTTCTGTCACTTGGGGATCGACAATAACGTCATACCAACGCTTAATACATAGACACGAGCCCTGTGTGAGCTGTTGTGGTCAGTCTCGAAAAGTGCGAAGCACTATTTAACACGTATCACATCGTCGGTGTGTAGAGATTCAACGTTCTCAACAGCAATCTGTCTTCCATGTGCTGCATGTGAGTGGCGTCAGGGTGTTTGTACTTCAACGGTGATGTGTTTAAGTGAATATGTATTCTGCAGGTCACTACAATTCCATTCTAACATTCGATGCGACTCTGTTACGGAATGACAGTTATGGAAACTTGGGATAAAAGCAAGGCTTCACTAGCACATTCCCATTCGGCGACTTTGTTATGGTCTGACAGTTAAGAAACAAGCAATGCATGAATCATCATCATCCTGTCTTGTGATCGTTGTATCTCATACCGCCAATTTCAACATTAATGAATCAAACATTAATTGGATCTTCTGCCAGTTCGTTGGTCCTCTGTCATGAAGCTTGGGTTTGAATTTTTTATTTTTGGTGGGGGTTCTGTTTAGGTCAGGCTTCAAGAGAGTCAAGTCGAACAGTGTGGAGTGACGGGCAGTTATGGAGTCAAGTCGAACAGTGTGGAGTGATGGAGTGATTGGCAGTTATGGGACTATTATATGCCAGTGGTTTCAACTTATTATAATTTAGTTGTCGAACCAGTGGTGGAATAGTTATTATTGGCTACTATCAACTAATATAGTGTGTTATCACCTAAATTAGTTCATTTATGCTTTACAAAGGGGCAGGTTTTCACTGTGCCAAATACTTATAGATCTTGAACCATTAATCTAGGTCTTGAACCATTAAACTAGCTCTTAACAGAACCAATTTTAGGGTATATATATTTGTTTTAATCTAAATATTTAAATGATATGTTCTAACTCTAATTTCATAAATAATAAATAATTTTTAATAAAATTTTATAAATTTAATTTAGCTAATATAATTGGAAAACAAATTTTAAAAAGCAAAGTAAGTTTTTTTACATGTCAATTGGGATTTTTTAGAGTAGTTGGGTGAAATGGTTATTATCCCACCCAGATTCATATCTCAATGACTTCATGTCTATGAATATTGTTGTATTAACATTAAGTCTTGTGATCTTTTAGAAAAATATACTTGTGGAATGGCCTAATATCAACAACCTCACTCTAACTTTTTAGCTTAAAAACTTAATTAAAAAAAAAAAAAAAAAAAAAAAAAAAAATTATTAACCAAATAAATTAATAAAAATAATCAAAAAATACAAGTAGACCATGATAACACCCAAAGGACTTATATCTCGACTATTTAAAAAGTGATTAGTATTAATTTTTATGTATTATTATAAATTAAATCAAGTAATGTTTCATTTAGAAATTAAATAATATAGTATAAATTAAATGTAAAATATTTATTAAAATTACATAAAAATTTCATTAAAAAAACCTAAAAATCGAAAACCCAATAGGTTTGATTATTATTTTAATTCCCTTTTCCATAAATCTTGTTTTAGTTCCTCTTTTCATAATCCAAAGATAATTTTTATTATCAGATAGGAAATGTGCATATGTTGAATGTCTACAATTCAACATTAATGTTTGTAAAGTATAAGGTATTACATAATTTGAGAAGAGTTTTTTTTTAAGAAATAATGTTGGTAAAGTATAAGGTATTATATAATTTGAGAAGAGTTTTTTATAAAAATTATAGAGTAGAATTTAGGCGGACTGTCTTAAACCAATTAGTGTTTTTTCTCAATTTATTA